>JAULCE010397391.1:0-10053 GCA_032359355.1 Macoma nasuta | reverse complement strand
CCTGGCTGTAAAGTACATATTTCGACCCGATCAACCACGCAGAAACAATTAGGGCAGCGACCTTTAGAAGTCGGCGTTTGATCAGAACAACACTGGTTGAAATAAGCAATACTGAAGTTATTTATGCCTATGAAAGATGGCCGTGGCTGTAAGGTACATATTTCGACCCTATCAACCACGTAGAAACAATTAGGGCTGCGACCTTTTGAAGTCAGCGTCTGATCAGAACAACACTGGTTGAAATAAGCAATACTGAAGTTATTTATGCCTATGAAAGATGGCCGTGGCTGCAAAGTACATATTTCGACCCGATCAACCACACAGAAACAATTTGGGGAGCGACCTTTAGAAGTCGGCGTCTGATCTGAACAACACTGGTTGAAATAAGCAACATTGAAGTTATTTATGCATATGAAAGATGGCCGTGGCTGTAATGTTCATATTTCGACCCGATCAACCACGCAGAAACAATTAGGGCTGGGACCTTTTGAAGTCGGCGTCTGATCAGAACAACACTGGTTGAAATAAGCAATACTGAAGTTATTTATACCTATGAAAATTGGCCGTGGCTGTAAGGTACACATTTCGACCCTATCAACCACGCAGAAACAATTAGGGGTGCGACCTTTTGAAGTCAGCATCTGATCAGAACAACACTGGTTGAAATAAGCAATACTAAAGTTATTTATACATATGAAAGTTGGCCGTGGCTGTAAGGTTCATACTTCGACCCGATCAACCACGCAGAAACAATTAGGGCTGCGACCTTTTGAAGTTGGCGTATGATCAGAACAACACTGGTTGAAATAAGCAAAACTGAAGTTATTTATACATATGAAAGTTGGCCGTGGCTGTAATGTTCATATTTCGACCCGATCAACCACGCAGACACAATTAGGGCTTCGACCTATTGATGTCGTCGTCTGATCAGAACAACACTGGTTGAAATAAGCAATACTGAAGTTATTTATGCATATGAAAGATGGCCGTGGCTGAAAAATACATATTTCGACCCGATCAACCACGTAGAAACAATTAGGACTGCGACCTTTTGAAGTCGGCGTCTGATCAGAACAATACTGGTTGAAATAAGCAATACTGAAGTTATTCATGCCTATAACAGATTGCCGTGGCTGTTAGGTACATATTTCGACGCGATCAACCGCGCAGAAAAAATTAGGGCTGCGAACGTTTGAAGTCGGCATCTGATCAGAAAAACACTGGCTGAAATAAGCAATACTGAAGTTATTTATACATATGAAAGTTTGCCGTGGCTGTAAGTTTCATATTTCGACCCGATCAACCACGCAGAAACAATAAGGGCTTCGACCTATTGAAGTCGGCGTCTGATCAGAACAACACTGGTTGAAATAAGCAATACTGAAGTTATTTATACATATGAAAGATGACTGTGCCTGTAAGGTTCATATTTCGACCCGATCAACCACGCAGAAACAATTAGGGCTGCGACCTTTTGAAGTCGGCATCTGATCAGAACAACACTGGTCGAAATAAGAAATACTGAAGTTATGTATGCCTATGAAAGATGACTGTGTCTGTAAAGAACATATTTCGACCCGATCAACCACGCAGAAACAATTAGGGCTGCGACCTTTTGAATTCGGCGTCTGATCAGAACAACACTGGTTGAAATAAGCAATACTGAAGTTATTTATACCTATAACAGATTGCCGTGGCTGTAAGGTACATATTTCGACGCGATCAACCGCGCAGAAACAATTAGGGCTGCGAACTGTTGAAGTCGGCGTCTGATCAGAAAAACACTGACTGAAATAAGCAATACTCAAGTTATTTATACATATGAAAGTTGGCCGTGGCTGTAAGTTTCATATTTCGACCAGATCAACCACGCAGACACAATAAGGGCTGCGACCTATTGAAGTCGGCGTCTGATCAGAACAACACTGGTTGAAATAAGCAATACTGAAGTTATTTATACCTATGAAAGATGACTGTGGCTGTAAGGTTCATATTTCGACCCGATCAACTTCGCAGACACAATTAGGGCTGCGACCTTTTGAAGTCGGCATCTGATCAGAACAACACTGGTTGAAATAAGATATTGAAGTTATGTATGCCTATGAAAGATGACTGTGGCTGTAAAGAACATATTTCGACCCGATAAACCACGCAGAAACAATTAGGGCTGCGACCTTTTGAAGTCGGCGTCTGATTGGAGCAACACTGGTTGAAATAAGCAAAACTGAAGTTATTTATACCTATAACAGATTGCCGTGGCTGTAAGGTACATATTTCGACGCGATCAACCACGCAGAAACAATTAGGGCTGCGAACTGTTGAAGTCCACGTCTGATCAGAAAAACACTGGCTGAAATAAGCAATACTCAAGTTTTTTATACATATGAAAGTTGGCCGTGGCTGTAAGTTTCATATTTTGACCAGATCAACCACGCAGACACAATAAGGGCTGCGACCTATTGAAGTCGGTGTCTGATCAGAACAACACTGGTTGAAATAAGCAATACTGAAGTTATTTATACCTATGACAGATGGCCGTGGCTGTAAGGTACATATTTCGACCCGATCAACTTCGCAAACACAATTAGGGCTGCGACCTTTTGAAGTCGGCGTTTGATCAGAACAACACTAGTTGAAATACGCAATATTGAAGTTATTTATACATATGAAAGATGGCCGTGGCTGTAAGGTACATATTTCGACCCGATCAACCACGCATAATCAATTAGGGCTGAGACCTTTTGAAGTCGGCATCTGATCGAAACAACTATTGTTGAAATAAGCAATATTGAAGTTATTTGTACCTATGAAAGTTGACCCTGGCTGTAAAGTACATATTTCGACCCGATCAACCACGCAGAAACAATTAGGGCAGCGACCTTTAGAAGTCGGCGTCTGATCAGAACAACACTGGTTGAAATAAGCAACATTGAAGTTATTTATACCTATGAAAATTGGCCGTGGCTGTAAGGTTCATATTTCGACCCTATCAACCACGCAGAAACAATTAGGGCTGCGACCTTTTGAAGTCAGTGTCTGATCAGAACAACACTGGTTGAAATAAGCAATACTGAAGTTATTTATATATATGAAAGTTGGCCGTGGCTGTAAGGTTCATATTTCGACCCGATCAACCACGCAGAAACAATTAGGGCTGCGACCTTTTGAGGTCGGCGTCTGATCAGAGCAACACTGGTTGAAATAAGCAATACGAGTTAATCAATCTGAAGTTTAGTATACCTATGAAAGATTACCGTGGCTGTAATGTTCATATTTCGACCCGATCAACCACGCAGAAACAATTAGGGCTGCGACCTTTTGAAGTCGGCGTCTGATCAGAACAACACTGGTTGAAATAAGCAATACTGAAGTTATGTATACCTATGAAAGATGACTGTGGCTGTAAGGTTCATATTTCGACCTGACCAACCACGCAGAAACAATTAGGGCTGCGACCTTTTGAAGTCGGCGTCTGATCAGAACAACACTGGTTGAAAAAAGCAATACTGAAGTTATTTATACCTATAAAAGATCGCCGTGGCTGTAAAGAACATATTTCGACCCGATCAACTTCGCAGAAACAATTAGGGCTTCGACCTTTTGAAGTCGGCGTCTGATCAGAATAACACTGGTTGAAATAACAAATACTACAGTTATTTATACCTTTAAAAGATTGCCGTGACTGTAAATTACATATTTCCACCTGATCAACCACGCAGGAACAATGCGGGCTGTGACCTTTAGAAGTCGGCGTCTGATCAACAACACTGTGTGAAATAAGCAATACGAGTTGATCAAAATGAAGTTATTTGTACCAATGAAAGATGGCTGTGGCTGTAAGGTTTATATATCGACCCTACCCAAGCCGGAATAATTAGGGCTGCGACCTTTTGAAGTCGGCGTCTGATCAGAACAACACTGGTTGAAATAAGAAATAGTGAAGTTATTTAAACCTAGGAAAGATGGCCGTGGCTGTAAGGTCCATAATTCGATCCTGATCAGCCACGATGGAATAATCAGGGCTGCGACCTTTTGAAGTCGGCGTCTGCCTAGAACAACACTGGTTGAAATAAGCAATACTGAAGTTATGTATACCTATGAAAGATGGTCGTGGCTGTAATGTTCATATTCGACCCTAATCAGCCAAGCAGAAATAAATGTGTGCTGCGACCTTCAGAAGTCGGCGTCTGATCAGTACAACACTGTTGAACACCTAGTTCAGTCAAATTGAAATTATCTATGCATTTGAATAATGGCCGTTGCTGTATGGCTCATATTTGGACCCTGATCAGCCATACAGGAACAATTAGGGCTGCGACCTTAAGAAGTTGGCGTCTGATCAGAACAACACTGTTTGAAATAGCAATACGAGTTAATCAAACTGAAGGTATTTTTTACGTATGAAAGATGTCCCAGACTGTAAGGTTCATATTTCGACCCTGATCAGCCACGCTATGGAACTATGGGGGCTGCGACCGATATAGAAAATGTCGCTGAAATCAGGGGCTATATAAATAACCCGCTGTATGTTGAAATTGAGCGTCGAAAATTTACATGATGAGATATGTGCTGTTTATGGGGATAAATCCACTGTTTATAAGTGGTTTACTTAATTTCATTCTTGTCACGAATCATAGCAAAGATGCCCCTTATTCTGGAAGACCTAGGTCTTCGGTTACCGAATGGAACGTCAATAAAATCAAGTCAATAATTGAGAAAGATGCGCGTTTTGCGGTCAGACAGATAGGACGAATGACAAACATGGGTTTAGCATCTGTTCTCTTCCTTCTGAAGAAAATTCTCAATGTTAGGAAATAAATGCTCGTTGGATCCCATATTTACTCACTGACGAGCAGAAACGTACACAGATACAAATGGGTAAGAAGCTACTGAAGAAGTACCAAAATATCAGAAAAAGACATTTGATAGCCTTGTAACAGGGTGATAGGACATGGTTGCATTTTTATGAACCTAAGAGGAAAGTTGATAATAGTATATGGGCTTTGAAATATGCCAAAAGGCCCAGTATTGCTAAACGAAGACTGAGAGCAAAGAAGGTATTATAAGCAATATTCTTTAGAAATAGTGGACCAATCGTGCAAATTGCTGTTCGAAAAGGTAGGGGTTTGTCTGGAAGATTCTATAAGAATGTAGTTCTGAAAACATTGCGAACAAAACCGAGAAAAATACGTCCTAAAACAGGTGGTCTCCAGTATGTCCAATTGTCACATGACAATGCCCCAGTCCACAAATCAGCAACAGTAGTCCAGTTTTTGGAGTCGTCAAAGGTCAATGTATGCACACACCCTCCATACAGCTCAGACCTTGTCCCGTGTGATTTTTTCATATTTCCGAAATTGAAAAGGCCGCCTGTCTGGTAGGAGATATAGGTCCAGAAGTGACCTGGATCTGCAGTTTACCAGTTTCTGTTTTGATTAGTGTCCCCAAATAGGATTATGAAAATTATTTCAAAAAGTGGATTCAAAGATTGACGAGGTGTGTTCAAGTTAAAGGGGAATAGTTTTTAAGGTAACTAGACAAAATGTTTTCAAATTTTGATAAGCGTTTCTGAGAATACAAGTCATTTGCAAAAGGTTTTTCGAACACCCCTCATACAGGCGGACAGTGTGCATTACAAACATTGCATGCATTGCGTACTACATAAAATACATACGTATGTACGTTCATAGATACCTAGACATACAGATAGTCAGACAGACAGACAGACAGAAACATACATACATACGTACATACAGACAAATGTACGTACGTCACAGGCACGGAAACACACTGATGGATAGATCGAAAGACAGACAAATAGACAGACAGGTGCAAATATAACATCAATTCATGTATACATTCATTCAGACGGACAGACAGAAAAACCTACCCACAAACCTATCGTATAAACCTACTAACCTGAGTCTTAGCTACCTAAATCCCTCCCTGTATACATATATCCATGGATTCCTGGGCGTGTTCGTGCATGTTTGTGCGCGAGCGTGCATGAATGCACGAAGTCATGCATGTCCAAAACAAACCAAAAATACGTACATTACGTACTACATTTCATACATACCTCCATACTTATTTAGGTTCATAGCCAGACAGACAGGCAGCCAGACACACATTAACAGAATAAAAACGTACAGACAGAGAGACAGACGCACGCACACGCGCGGACAGACGGACGGACGGATTGACAGACATACTGGCAGACAGATGCAAACATAACATCCATTCATATATATATATATATACACTCAGGCAGACAAATATACATTACAAACATTACATGCATTACATGCTACGTAAAATATATGCGTGCGTGCGTACTAAAATAGCTACCTAGCTATACAGATAGTCAGACAGACACACACACATGTACATTTAACAAACATACTTACAGTTAGATATGTGTACGTACACACGCACGCACAGACAAACACGGATGGTTATACCGAGAGACCGACAGATAGGACAAACATAACATCCATGTGTACATGTATACATACCTTCAGACGGAAAGACAGAAAACCCTACCTACATATCTACCGTATAAACCTACCCATCTGAGTCCTAGCTACCCAAATATCTCTCTGCCATACATACATGCATGTGCGCATTCATGCTTGCGTGTGTGTTTCGCGCATGAATGCATGCATGCATAAAACAAACAAACATACACACATTATATGCATTACGTACTACATTAAAAACATACATTCGTACATGTTTATGTTCCTAGCAAGACCGGCAGTCAGACAGGCATACATACTTACATAATAACGAATGCACAGGCTGACAGACAGATGCAATCATAACATCCATCCATATATACGTACAAACAGGCAGACAAATGTACATTACAAACATTACATTCATTACGCACTACATAAACTACATGCGTGCGTGTGTACGAACATAGATACCTAGACAGGCAGATCTATAGTCAGACATACAGACACATATACATTTAACATATATATATATATTTGTATATATACGTTCATACAGACAGATGCAAACATAACATCCATTCATATATTAACCTACCCACTTAAGTCCTAGCTACTTAAATCCCTCCCTGCATGCATACATGCACGCGTGTGCTCGTTCATGCGTATGTGTGTGTCAGCATGCACAAAACAAACATGCAAACATTACATGCATTATGTACTACATAAATTACAAACCTGCGTACGTGTTAAAGTTCCTAGCCAGACATATATAATTACATAATAACGAACGCAAAGACAGACAGACAGACAGACAGACAGACAGACAGATTGACAAACGCACGCACGCACGCTCTCTCGCTCGCACGCACGCATATAACATCCATCCATATATACAAACATACAGGCGGGCAAATATACATTACAAACATTACATGCATTACGTTTAATATTAACTACATACGTGCGTCAGTATGTACATAGATACCTAGACAGCCAGATAGTCAGTCAGATACACATACATTTAACATATACGTACATTAAGACAACTGAACGTACGTACGCGCGCACCGGGACACACACGAATGGAGAAAAAGACATACAGACAGACAGATAGACAGACAGACAGACAGATGCAAACATAAAATCCATTCATATATAAACCTACCAACCTGAGTCCTAGCCACTTAAATCCCTCCCTGCATACAAATATGCAGACATGTGCGCGTCCATGCGTGCGTGTGTGCCAGCGTGCACGAATGCATTCATGCATGCATGCACAAAACAAACATACAAACATTACATGCATAATGTACTACATAAAATACCTACCTACGTACGGATTTAGGTTCCTAGCCAGACAGAGTCAGCCAGACAGATATACATAGTGACATAATAACGAACGCAAAGACAGACATACATACATACAGATAGAAAGACAGACGTCTGTCAGACAGACAGACGCACATATTCACGCAAGCACATACGCATGCACATAACATCCATTCATATTTACATACATACAGGCGGACGAATATATATTACAAAAAAATGCATTAGGTACTACATACACTATGTACATACGTGCGTGCATACGTACATACATAGATACCTAGACAGACAGATAGTCGGACAGATAGACACACATACATTTAACATACAGACATACATACAGACATATATATGTACGAACACTTGCATGCACGCACGAGCACGGATGGAAATACCGTGAGTCCGACAGATTGACAGGCAGATGCAAACCTTAAGGCCCCGTCACACCATAGCGTTTTGGTCAGCGTTCTATGAACGTTCTAATCGTTCAGTTTTTCAGCGTTCTAGGGTGAAATGTATACATCTGGCGTGTGACTAACGTGTTACTAACGCATGAATAGCGCATGACTAACGAATGAGTAGCGTGTACTAGCGACCAAGTAAGACACCCCTGAAAACTATTAGCGTGTGCTAACGTGTCACTGGCGCTTGATGAACGATTAGTCAACGTTAGACGAGCGTGCTTAGCGTGTAACTAACGTGTTGCTAACGACAGGCTAACGTGTTGCCGGCGTGTTGGTTTCATGTTCAAAAGGGGTATAAAACGCTCGAAGATATTAGAGCCGTCTCACCATAACGTTCTGGTCAGCGTTTGAGGAAACGTTGGTAATCGTCCACGGTCGCTGGTATAGCGCTAGAGGAACGTTGTGTGAACGCTGATGAACGCTGGTAATCGTCGGTGATCGGTGGAGAACGCTGACCAGAAAATACAGTTTTGAACATGCACAAAAAATATCATGGTGACCAGCGTCCTTCAACGTTTGACATTAAACGCTGGGAACGCTGAAGAACGTTAGCCGAACGTTGCACGCGTTCGGCTATTGTAAGTCAGTCGTTACCCTAACGTTACTTGGTTGTTATAAGTCGTTCACAATTCTTTGTTTTGCAGTGAACAACTCACTGGCTATTTGTCAACGACCACTGAACGGCCCCTAGCGCACGCAGCGTTTACATAACGTCCAATGAACGTCATATGAAGACCAATAAGCGTCTATCGAGCGTTTTCCGAAGGTACATGCATGTGGGTAAATAAACTGGTGTTTTTTAGGCAGCGTTCATTTGATGTTGTACTACCGTAGAGAACACCCGCAATGGTGGATCAAGAAAGACTAAGGAGGGATATTTACTTGTCATAGCCCAGCATGAAGTAGATGTACTGAACCTAACCATAGCTAAACACATCGAGGGACCTCGCCCGCAGAAGGGAAGACCCCTACAAAGACGACAGTGCTGGACTTATTCATGGATCTTGAGCCGCAAAGAGTTTGGACCAATTTATGGTTGAGATTCGCCCAGTTCCTTCACGAAGTTTATGCGTATGCCACCTGAAATGTTTGATGAGATCATTGCGAGGCAGATCGGCGAAGCAGCACACCTTCCGCTGAGATCCCCTCGAACCTGGCCTAAAATTGGCAATGACACTTCGACAATTTGCTTCTGGATCTAAGTATGCTGACATGAAGTTTGAATGGCGCGTTGTTGAACCGTAAATTTTCCACATACGAATACGTCACATGTGTGAATATTTCGTACGAATTCCTCACACATGTGTGGCATAAACGTACGGATATGTCATAAAGGGGTATTGTGACATTCCTGTATCCCTTTTTTAACGACCTCTTAGTACAAACGAAATGTTTAGGACTATTGAATAAATATCAGGTGGCAACACAATTTGCTCTTGGATATGTTTTGCACAGGGTCTGTTATCTATTTTCTCCTCATAAAAGGCTTTAAGTGCCTTTATAAGGAGTGGCAATTTAGAACACTGTAGGAAATGAAGCGTTTGCTCGTTGCTCCTGGTTATTTATTTGTACCGGGTCCTTGTTATCCCTTTCCTCCACAGAAGGTGCATTTTACACCTCTTTAATGGATGACTATTGAAAACATTAAAGGAAAAGAAGCATTTGCTCGTTGATCCACGATATTCTTCTGTACCTGGTCTGTAATCCCTTTTCTTTACAAAGTTTAGCGCCATTATAACGGATGCCAATTGGAAACATGGTAGGAAATGAAACATTTGCTCGTTGCTCCTGGAAATGTT
>JAULCE010397280.1:0-10054 GCA_032359355.1 Macoma nasuta | reverse complement strand
TGAACCTATTGTCCGAGTGTCAAACAGCTTGGAAGCAGATCAGACGCCGAGTTACTCGGCGTCTGATCTGGATCCAAGCTGTCGCGATTAGCAGGCTAAGGGTTAATATTTGCAAAATGAAGCAGTAGCTAAGTCTGCAGTGGAAGTGGCCATAGACGACAGTTTGTTCCACGTGCTGAATATATTAAGTCTTATGACGTGTAAATGTATTCCGAGCATTCTGGGATCGCTTATGTTTTCCTACTGTCAATAATATAATGATAATGACGATGGCGATTGTTGATTGTTAAGAATTTTGCCACAATCAATAATAACGTTGGCGTATACATACGTAATAAACCACGAATTCAACGTCGCACAAGGGACCGAACTGTTTGACATTTTTAATTTTACTGTCATCTATATATTGAGAGAGAAAAAATATAGAAAGGAATCAGACGTCAATTTCAGCAGACGAAAACTGTTCTGCGCGCTCAAGGTCAAAATGAGGAATCGTTGACGAGATGGCCTCGTCATCCGGGACATCATGATCCGGACTCTTTTTATTTTCCTGGTGATTCTTCCTCCGCTACTATGCAAACAAAATCAATTATTACTTTTGTCCAATAAGGAACCTATGGACGGATCGATAGAGCTTTGGTGACCGATAGGAGGCACTTATTCGCCGCCATGATTAGCACTATGATATCATCGCGGTGTCGTTCTAAAAAAAGACGTAAGTGCCATTATGGCAAAACGGCGCTTACGTCATTTTTGTTCGCCGCCATGTTTAGCGCTATGCTAGTGTCGGTGTCGTTCTAAAAAAGACGTAAGTGCCATTAGTTTAAATGGCACTTACGTTTTTTTCCAGAACGAAGTATACTCTATGCAGATAATATACTTCTAGTGTGACCATAACTGGACCATAAAAAATCCGGAGATCTTGGCAAATATTCACCATTATACCGCTACGCAAGAAACTATGATACATGTACATATAACGTCGCTATATTTAGTGCGGTTATTTTAACGCTATTCATAATGACGTCACGTACATTGTTATTACACTAGTTATATACCGAAAGTCATATCACTCAATTATTACGCTGGCGACGTCAATTACGATAAATAACGCGTTAGACACTGAGAACTGTCAACCTGTACCAACAGTTTGGAGTCTGATCAGACGCCGAATGACTCTACGCTGGTTGACAGTTATAGTAATAAAATAAATACCAAAAGAAAAGAACATTCAATTTGTAATTTGTTCAAATTTGGATTTCGTTGAAATGGTAACGAATTACTTTTCTGCCCGTTTAATTCATAGCGAGAGATAAAATGGAAAAGCACGCCCTTGTATTTTATTTCAATTTCCGGAAACTTACAATATACTGAATATGTTGAGGCTGATAAGACTGAATTCCAAGTCTACATGTCAAGATGACAGTCTCCTGTTCTCCTGAGCGTAAAAGATAAGATACACCGAGATCTTAGTACATATCTGATCCCGTGTTCTATAGACATCTCAAACAGAGATGTGACTCAATTTCAATAATTCAACTTAAAATTTCGTCGCCATTCAACCTTTAACTGTCATTGAGAAATTTAATGTTCCACTGGAAGACAAATATTTAACCCTTTCGGCTTTCACCGCCGAAGTCGCCTAAAAGTGTCGTTGCAAATAGTGCAGTCCCAAATCTGACGCGCCTGATAAGGCGACGTCAGATCTGAAACATCACTATTTTGCAACAAAATTTACTTCAGAGGGCTTGTTAACTCGTTTTTTTCTCTGTTTATCCTTTCGCCTCCAAATTTAAAATTGTCTGCTGTAAGTGGTTTTGGATCAAATATTTAAACGAAATGAATAAAAAAAAAACCTACTTGAATAAACTTTTAATTTTCCCAACACACATGTATTCGGACAAAATATTGTTGCCCAAAAAAGTGAAGTTCCTGATATGAAGCCGCCTGCTAAGGCGGCGTCTGATCTTGGACTCTACTGATTGCAATCGCGACTCGAGTCGCCTATGGCGGTGGAAGGGTTAAAAAATCATAGTTCTGAGTAATTCGGCGTTTGACCCGCATTCACGCTTTTTGAAAATAAATTTTTCATAAATTATATCCCCTTGGTTTGAATATATAGGTGAATTATGCACTTAAGTTTGCAAGCTCATGTGATGATTTTTATGATAAACTCACACCACATAGCTTGTGAAGTTTAATATTGATTTCCACCTCGAGCATTGTGAGTTATTGATGTTTCTTACTCATGTATATAGTGAATCCTATTATAAACCTGTGAAGTTTTCATGTTGAGTCAGTGTATTGATGCAGGAATATACAACATAAATTTAAAAAAAAATTGGGCGTGTCATCTAATCTAGCTCTAAAGTGTTATAAATGATAGCCGTGCTAGCAGAAAAAGGATTAAACTGTTTTGTCATAAATACGATGTTTATTGTTGAGGGCTCTTCGAAGCTATATGTGTGTTCATATCTTATTTAAAGTTTTCCAATGAGTTTTCGTAAGTAGACAATACTTATATTAAGTTTGAAATTCAAAATTACTTATAGCCTTATTAGTAATAATTGTAGGTAAAAGTGTTTACCTTTTTTCTAATATTGAAGGCAAATCCGACACAAAATTGAAACCATGTATCTACAGTCGGTTTTTATTTACTTGAGAATCGTTGTAAACAAGAACAGGTAAAACCGTCACAGCTATTGGTCAATATAGTACCGGGTATACGCACTGACCAATCACAGACGTAGATTTTAAAAGACCAATTATCAAGGAATTTTGAATCGACTGTAGTAGAAAAGATTATGGTTCCGATCCAATAGATATTCTAACTCTGGCCTATTCCTTTTTACATGCACAATATTCTTTCCGTACCGCTTGCGACGAAAAGCTTAATATCTTTGCAAAAACGTTGGATCCAACTCGCCAGTTTTATATCTGGTCGTCTGATACGGCTACAATCACTCATAGTAATAAGTTCCTTCCAAAAATACCGGACAAATACTCATTTAGATCTTTACGTTTAAAATTTCGTTTAAGAAATGTTAGCGTTTAAATACGGGTAGGAATCGCCTCTCTCCCACTATGACAATTGCGCACGTGGAAACCGAGAGTGTCCAAGCAATAATTTCTGTTGTACAACGTAAAATATTCAGTGTTGTATCATAGCAGCTGTCGACAAGTACATGTTCTTTTGCAGATGTACAGGTCTGGTGATAAAAAAGCAACAATGTGACCAAACAGTTTAGATTCAAATCGGACATTTGAATGATATTTGGATCAAAACTGTTTGGTCAACTTTTTTTGCATTAACAGACCTGTATATTTGCAACAAGGATACTAGCTAGTCGGCAAGGTGTCTCTTTAAATTGTGTAAAACTGCAACTGTGAAAGTCGTGCAAGGGTGCTATTCACAATATATCAGGACAATTTGCCCGCTAGAAAGTATCCTTTATGGTATTATATCAGGACAATTGATGAATAGCTCTGCTGGGGGTATAGTCGTATAATTATGTTTGGTATCGATTTGTTGTTGTTATGCGTTAATCAAAATAGCGCGTTGGACCTATACATTTTTATAAACTACAGTAATACCACAATCAGTTGGCGTTGTTTACAAAATATCCAAATATAAACATTACCAGATATCAGATTCTACCAATAGGTAAGTTTATGTAAAGTAGAAAGTATATTCGGTTACATAGTCCAGTGGTTAAAAGCTTTGGGTTACGAGCTAACAGTTATTTAGTATTTGAGGGTCGTAGGTTCGAATCCCGCGAGGTACCATTTTTTTCTAAAAAAAATTATTTTCGTTCTTTTCTCCATTTTCTAACAAAATATTAGTAATATACCCATCAAATTTATTTGCATTACTAAATTATTTTAGATAAACTATTCAATAAAAAATGGACATGGTAAAAAGCTTCTTCTCACAGCAATTACACTATAAAAACAAAAACAAATATTTTAAATAATATTAAAAAAAAAGAATGAGTTAAAAAAATTTGTAATGCCCCTTGTGGTATTCAATCCCGTGTCGTCGGATTGCTAAGACACAACCACTACACTATTGTGCCAATAGTACTCTTTATGCATAAATAGTAACACGTCCGTCTATACATCACTGGCCTTTGGTTTGTTGACAATACCTGCTTTTTGTAAACAACGCCACCTGATTGTGGTATTACTGTAGAGATGCGTATCTTTCAAAACATAACAATTAGAGCTTGCGCCTTATTTTTGCACCGACAAACTGTTTGGCTCATGGGCTGATTTTGTATTCCGCATGCTACAGTAAGGGGGGGTCTATACAGATTAGCCTTCTTCTAGAGCGGAAAGCTCGTGTTGCATGTGTTATTTTCCACACATCTCAAACATCCAGCCCTCAAATATCAGGAGTGACAGTTATCAGTCGTTGTCATTCGTACTCAGAGAACTTTTTTACGGAGATGAACGGAATATTCATTTTGTGCCAGTTCGAATCTCCGCAATAATAACATTCTCCATATTGTTAAAAGAGTAAACAAAGTGACGTCACTGTCAAATATAACGGTAGTATTGTAGTGAGTTCGATTGTATGTAAACAGTTCCCTGTCAACAGGTCCTTCGAACACTGCACATGTTTTCTTCAACATACCTAATCATGTAATACATCAATAATGAGTGTCGAACAGTTCCGGTCACATGTCGTATTGTGAGGGGTCAAGTAAGGAGCTGAACAACTTACAGTCACGTGCAAATTCGAGGTAAATGATACGGAAGCCCTGGAGGGTCATTTTTATTATAACTTCTATTTGTAACTTATTATTTATAACGTTTTATCTATAACTCATTATTTATAATTATGCTATTTATTATTTAAAGTTTAAGACTCATTACTCAATACACTATACACTATTCAAATTCGATCGACTACAACGTGTGGTTTAAAACGAGTGAGGAAAACGGAGTAGGGCAATATTTTTCTAAGGTTACCTTCTATTAATAAAATTAAAATTATTCTGTTATTGTTGATAGGCTCGAATTAGAATGTATCGGAAATACAACTATTTTTGTGGGTAAGTCGAAATAGTTACAATAGTTCTTAACTCTTAGCCTGCTATTCGCGACTAGAGTGATTATTCAAACAGCTTGGAGCCACATCAGACGCCGAGAAACTCGGCGTCTGATCTGGCTCCAAGCTGCTTGACACTCAGACAATAGGTCCACTAAATTTAAAGAAAATCGGACGATATTCAAAAATAAGGCAGACGACATTTTCAGCAGACGACAATTTTCGTAGCAGGCGAAGGGTTAACTTCGACACGTATCCACAAAGCAAACCCTTAAGAATTTCTATGAGATTTGACCTTGAATTCAGCCATGAGTTCGACTACACCAATGTCAGGATAACGAGTTTTGACTATTGTATCTATCCAACATCTCTGACATATGTCATGCCAGGCCTGGCTTTCACAAAGCATCTCGAGTCGAGATCGTGCTCAAACTCAATATTTCAACGATGTGTTTCCCATTCAATTTGATTGCCGTAATATTCCCTTTTTTGCAAGCGTAACCATTTACTACATAAATGTCGATACGCCATTTGACGATCCTCTAGCGGATGACTATGCTAAGCATTGTGGGAAATGGAGCATTTTCTCATAAGGAACACAGACTTCATTTTCCACAAAGTTTTAAATGTCATTCAGAATGTGCCCTTTCCTTTGTTCTAGAAAATCCCCCTAATAATTTTATACTTTCACTGTGAATGGGTAAAAATAGCACACGAAGTAAAGGGTCAAGATTTGATTTTAGGAGTTGAGCTAATTGCAAACTGCCACGTGACTGCCATGTGACTGCCAAGTGACTTATTGTTGTCGGTCGTAAATAATAATTGACAAGAGGGATGTTAATTTCAAGCCAGTGTGCACATACGGGCTTTTCCTGATTTGGGCACTTCGAGCAAAATCAATGTTTTGATATTGATTGTTCATATTCTTGGCCAAGTATAAGAAACATCTAACACTTGAGCGTTAAATCTTATTGAAGATTTTGCTAGTACAATTTGTCGCTTCCTTTCTAACAATGTTTTCGTAAGTCATCTGCTACAGTGGCGTCAAAATGTACATATGGAGTAAAGGGTTAAATAAAATGTCGCTTTCCTACACATGCTATTCTGAGACTAATCCACAAGGAAAGTATCTAATGAAAAAGAAAATGCCATTTTTGAATTGTTTAGAAATAATTGTAGGAAATGGAGCATTTGCTCGTTACGAGCAAATGCTCCATTTTCTACAATTATTTCAACCGACATCAGTTACAAAGGCGCTAAACGACGCTTCTGCGAAGGAAAGGGTTACAAAGGTGAATCAGTCGTCAGAGAGGCGAATGTTGACTCCCAATATGAATGGTAAAGGTACATAGATCAGGCCCGGCTTTCTCTAGAGTTCTCGAGTAGAGATCGTGCTCAATCTCAAAATTTCAACATTGGATATCTCATTCAATTTTATTGCCACTGCACTAAAGTTTTGTCTGCCAGTGAAACATTCCATGTTTCACTGACAGACACAATTATAGTGCAGTAGCAATAGCATTGAGGTCAATACTTGGTATTGAAATTCTGAGTTTGAGCACGATCTCGACACGAGTCACTTTGTGAAAGCCAGGTCAGGTTCTTATCCCGGAAGGGTAGTGCATTATTTTAAAATATTAACTCTCCTGTATGTGCGTAAATTCATCTGCACGAGAAACTTAAGAGAAAAAAACTAATACCGCCGCGGATTCATATGCAGTCGTAAATTAACTGATTGCACTAAAGCCGTCCTGAAGTGCTGGGCTTAATGAACATGCATGGGTCCCATTTATTGAGGGCTTTATCGTGTTAACGTAAACACGAGGATTTTGCCAGGGCATCATGAGGTTATCAGCACCTTAACCTTTAGCACGCGGACCAAATTGTCGTCTGCAATATTTTGCAGTCTGCGTCAACTTTTCAAAATGTTATTTTTTACTACAGCATTGTTTGAAAATTAATCTGTAATCAGAGTGTCAAGGAGTTTAAATCGAGATGATACGTCGAGTTACCCAGTGTCTCCCCTGGATCTAAACTGTGTGTGCAAATAAACCAAAATTCGTCCGGAGCATGCGGAGCCTTACATATATTGAAACCAAAGTCCACGCCCAGCTGGCTCAATCTTTAGTGTTTTTTTTTTCTAATGTACTTCAATATTGACTGCCTGATAAAGCAAATTCTCAGCTAGCAATTAAGCGAAGGTAGGACATCACTCTCTATAACACGTGTGTTGGACCTGGGGCCGTATTCACAAAATGTCGTTATGCAGTCATGATGTCGACAACCAGCTCGGATCCAGATATTAAACGCCGAGTAACATGACGTCTGTTTCGGATCCAAACTGTTTGACACTCGGCTAAAAACACTTCACAAAAGTCAACGGAATCGGATAAGGTTTGAAATTTCTGCAGACGAGACTTTGAGCAGACGACAATTTTAGCGTGGTATAAAGGGTTAGATAATTTGTAATTCATTTTCAATGTAATGCACAATGATCTAGCATTTTGCCGTCTACATTAAATGCACGCGGAATACCCATAATGCACTTTATCGTCCCCGTTTAACCGCGTCTAAACGATCCTATGTACTGCAAATATTCCACTTGACTAGTCTACATAATAGCTTATGACGGCTAGACAGTGGTGACTCATTTCGTCAGTGTTCTGCTATAACCACGTATCTGCCATTTTGGCAAATTGGCATTTACGTGGTTTTAGAAAGATTCATCGATGTCCACCAAAAAGCACGTAACTGCAATTTTGACAAATGTGATTTTAACGAAAAATGGCACAGACGAGGTTTTAGCAGAAATCCGCCGATTTGTTTCACGGATTTCTAGACTGATACATTCCTAAACGGACTGAAGACAAAGGACATTACAGGCGAACCTTTTTAACTCGGCTCAGTCGGTCTCACGTGCTTCAATCAAAACTTAGTTCAGAACAAAAAAACAAACATAGGCTCTTTTGTTTTGTGAATATTTTTCGAAGTTGAGGACTATTACGTTAGCTCGAATTATCCGAAGTTACAATTAACAGCAGAACCTCTCTATAACGACCTTTACAAGAAACAGTACAGATATCGATATAGGCAGGTGGCTGTTAAATGCAATACGGAAGTAATGCAGAAAGCTTCCATGGGAGCTTTCTGCATTTCTTTCGTACTGCATTTAGCAGCCACCTGCCCAAAAGACCATCAATAATCCTTCTTTTCCATGGTCGCTGTAGAGAGGTTCTACTGTATACAGTTGAATTTCGTCATCTCCGTTACGTTATATTCATCTAAAATAAAATCTGAGCCAAAACATAGGGTTTTGTTTTGTGGTTAACAGTTAACTGAATTTCGAATTTAATTTGAACTTTGACCATTCCACGAAAATAGTCCCCACGACTTCGTTATTACGATTTTCATCGATTGTAAATTAATAATAAATCGGTTTTCTTCGAAAAACAAATAGATGTTAAATGGCACAGACGTGGTTTTGACGAAAACAACCGACTATCATTTTGGCAAATTTCACAGACGAAATATAAGTTTGTATTCTGAAGCCTCTATCATTTTGGTTATATTTCAATGCAAACAGTGCAGTTCTAGATCGGGCTGGATCCTTGAGCATTTTGGGGATATTATGACCTTTAACGTTTTTAGAAGCAGCACTAATAATACACGAAACATTACTCAATTTACCCATATCCGGCTATTCGCAATGATATTTGCAACCAGCAAATCCGGATCCGGATCGGACGCCAAGTAACTGGTAGCTGGTTTACACCCAGGTCATGATGCCACCAAATTTGAAGCAAATCGGGCGATGTTGAACATTTATGCAGACGATTGTAACAGCAGACGACACTTTTTGCAGCAAGGTAAGGCTGAAAAAAAAACCCCACTTTTATGACTTTGTTGGAAAAAAGTACGTAACCATTGGTAAATAGGACCGACAGGTTAAACAACCAGGTAAGAAATAAAACCTATCAACGTTTGATCAACAATCAGAGCATTGTTTTTGCTTATCAGTGATTTATAAAGCCAAGTAAAGACTCCCCTTTGGAGATGTCATTATTAAACAAATTTCCGGTTGTAAATGTCACATTCTTCAGCCTCTAAACCTCTTCACTGCCGGAAGCAGTTATGCGCATGCGCACTATTTCGTCTGCTTCATTTTCAAACTTCACACATTGTCTTAAATTTTGACAATACTATTGGCCGAATGTCACAACAGCTTGGACCCGGATGAGACACCGAGTTACTCGGCGTCTCATCCGGATCTAAGCTGTTCGGGTATGACACTACGCTTCGGGGTAAGCAGTGAAGGGGCTAACCCATCATGAAATTGTTTGTTCAAAATCTCCTCTCGTTTATTTTCTACTTTGTCTAATGCACGTAAAGTTCAGCGAATAAATTGTCCGAGATACACACCGTTTGCACTCAGATCATACAGTGGTAGAAACACTTGCACTTAAATAACCTGTACACACAGTTTGGAGCCAGAATAGAAAACAAGTTACTCGGCGCCTGATATGGTCCCAACCTGTTTGTCATGTAAAGGTGTAAAATCTTCGGTAAAAATTGTCAGGATAATGTATTTTTATCATATGCTTTGCATTTCGTTTGCGATATGTTTTTGCGTTGAAACGGTAAAGAAAAGCGTGTTTCCCCCACTGCACAACGAGTTACTTAACTCTGCATAGGCTTGATTCCGATTGTAACAAAGTGCCAGAGATCAAGATGTGATGCGTAATTAGTTGCTAAATTTCTGATATCTCTAGCTGTCCTATATTGTGACTTCGGAACTCATTAGAAACGCATTTTCAAAACCTATTAAGAGCCACGGGGAAGGTCAGTATTTCAAAGACAAACGCGACACCTTGAGTGAATGTAACTTAACTCTGATCCTGCCAATCGCGAACAGCATCATAGCACTATTTTCGAACCACTTGGATATGGGGCCTTTAACTCTTTCACCGCCGCAGTCGCCTAAATGCGCCATTGAAAATAGTG
>JAULCE010397169.1:0-10056 GCA_032359355.1 Macoma nasuta | reverse complement strand
TTGACACCCGGTCAATGGTTTTACCAAAGATCGACGGAGTGTGTTAAGTCTAAACCGGAAGTAGAACAAATATTGCGTCTGCATGTTCATAGCCTGCCTGGCAGTGAAGGGGTTAAATACCCTTTACCGGCATGAGTAGAAAGTAAAACTATCAATAATTATAATGATGCTGTTATTTCTGGACTAGGTTGATGGACGGTTTAAGCCTTTCTCGGGGCTTTAAAACGAGAAATTATTGTATTACCATGATTAAAGACGTGGCTTAAATAGGTTTTTTTCAGGACTAGATTTTTTAAACAGTTCTGACAGATCAGGTCAAAAATGAAGAAAAATGTGAAACAATTGTTATAGGTCGAAACTTGATTCCTTGCAGTTGATAATTTTTCAGGGTGTAAAGATGCCGGATTTCGGTGTGACAATGGCTCCTGTTTGAAGCAGCACCAACAATGCGACGGAGTATCGGACTGTTATGACGGCGAGGATGAATACAACTGTAGTATGTGCTATCGTATATTATTTGACATAACATCGTAGACAGGGCTCCATATAAGCGAACGTATATCAAAACACTCATTTTTCTGCCAGACCTTATGTTGTGTCCATGCATTAGAACCGTCTTGAAAAGCCGATTCAAATGAATGGTCATTCCATAGGGTTTGGTAAAAAATAAGTAATCGAGCATTTTGGATACGCGCCTTATATTAAGCCCGAATTTATATCGAAGATTTGTGCAAATACGCTAGATGGAACGATCCTAACCTGCAGTGGGTGTTTTGTGTTGGGGTTTACGTCGCTCCGATCGTATTGCTTTCATTTCGCGACGCCTGGCCAATTGCTGATGGAAGAAGACCCCAGTAGCCGACGTGTTCCATTGGGAATAGGTAGAAATCGTGGTAGAACCGTCGACCTTGTAAAATACAAATAAAACACACATAATCCCCAAGAATTCGAATTTCAAATAAATGATATAAATTGGACCGCTGTCTGGGAAAGGGGTCTTTACTGCATTGCAAACTGTATAGACCCTGATCTGAAACTGCGTTTATAACGCGACTGATGTAGGTTTACACATAGTGTAAAGCCGCAAGCGACCTATATCCAGCTGGCGGCCCATTAAATGTTTGGATACGTACAGACAGTTTCTAGGTTAGGATAAAACTAGACAATGTTATGCCTGTTGTAGTTTTTCCAAGATTTTGTTACATAGTTACAGTAGATCTACTGTATTCGAGAATATACATTATTGACCAATGTTTTTCTGTAAGAATCTATACACCTATGGATCGGAGAATTGATTTATTCTGACTTAACAAAGCTTAAAGGACCAAAAAGTGTTAAGCATTTTGGGTTGAAAAAAGGCCGCTCTATACCTTTTGGAACTATGAATAAGTATGGAACATACTCATGCGGACAACATACTGAAGTGGTATTTTAAACTAAAGTAGATTCCAAATTATATAAAATTTTGCCTAAGGTTACACTCTCGCTAACCTGTGTGTATTTTCCGGGAGTGTTTTTCAAATCTTGTAGATCATAAAATCAAATAAATTGTGATTCCATGCTATTTTGGGCTATACGAACGTCGGGAAACTTTAACCATATATTCAGAACAGAAATAAAACAAGCATGCAATGGAAATGAGGATACATATTTATGATATAACTGATATGAATAACTACGAACTATGCACTAGATTAACAGTTTTTGCTAATCTCAACTTTCATGATTTGTTAATTGTGCGAGTAATCAACACAAAGCGACACATGACATAAACTGAAACCCATGTAAATTAGACATTTTGAACTTAGTGTAAGGCCTACAGTCACTGTGTTTACTTTTAAGCATGGACGCATCCATGTTTAATCTTCACGCTTAGAGTTCAGTGTTGAATATTGTGTTACACACAGTAGTAAAACTGTGGATACAGTCTACAGCAGTATATAAGTGCGCGGGCTCGAAATCCTAGCTATTTACACGTAAGCACCAGCTTGTAGTTGAAAGGCTAATGACACGTTTCATGAAAAACACTGTATTGTAAGAAAAAAAACCGTTTAAATGCATAGCCAATTTTTCGAATAAAAAGGCGTGTGCCTAGTTTAGTGATTAGACTAGAGCTTTTTTTCATCTCCGAGTGAGACATTTTGCATTGCACTGTAAAGGTAGAACATTTGTCACTTTATTTAAAATGTTGTGATTTACAATTCTGTTTGCTTTGACGGATTTCATAAATGTTATACGAATAGACTGCTAGTTTGTCGATACATACACACATGCAGTCTTCAGTATACTTCTATTGGTTATTTGAATATAAATGTTGAAATTGCTAGATATGTAAATTTAAATTAGATAAACGTTTAAACAAACAACTAGCATATTTTATTAGATGTGTGACACTTTTCAGTGCAAGTTCATCAATGACCAGCAGCGAATGGGCCTTACCTGGCTCCATTTCTAAATGAAGGCAACTTGTATAATTAAGAGTTTACCCATTCCTGACAGTAATAATTACATAAACGTCGTCTTTTCCGAAACCCTTATATTCGGACTAAGTTTTGTTGCCAAAAAGAGAAGTCCCGGATCAGTCGTAGCCTTGTTCGATCCGGCGTCTGATCTAGGATCTCACTATTTGCAAGTCGATTTGTTGTCGCCTATGTCTGTGAAAGGGTAAATCAACCTCTGTGTTTGAAACGCAGCGGCTTATCTATAGCTTGCATTGTCTATGTTTTACTTTTACTTTTAATCCAAAATCTTTGTTTCGTAGAAAGCGTCATAATATAGCAATGGTTTGACTGAAGTGGAGCATAATTGGCAGTCATATATATTGAGATTCCATTATCTGTGTACAGTGCCGGAAATATTGTCTAGTGTTTATTACTTTATATTATGCAATTTAGACAACAAGATGTTTATTCATGACATTTTGTGTACTGAACAATATGTATTGTTCAAGCATGAAATGTAAGGCACCAATCATGTCTGTATGCCTATACATACTATAGTATATATATAAAAATGATAGATAATATCGATCTCGTCATGTATCGATATTTCTCTAGAGACCATCTCTCGATCGTGTCGTTCAGTTCCAACGTAGAGACCAAAGTTCCGAGAATAAAACAGATCCCTTTCGACATCGGGCGGAAATTGCAAGCAATACCATTGACGATCATTCCTGAACAGAAACCGACATATATTCGGAGGAACGCCATTTTTAACAGTTTAAACGCTGACGCAAAGTACACACAACGTAAATTAAAGGAAACAGAGTTGCAGATTTTATGACTATGATAATCAAGCGGTTTTGAGTCAGATCACATGTCGAATAACTCGATGTCTGAGCTGACACATAGCTAGTAGTTTAAGATATCAGTGCTCAGTGTCTAATGCTCGTGTCGGTAAAGAACAACACACCGACTACTGTTATAATTATATATATCTGCTCTCTGTATTATTGGGGTCAACGATATCTTATTATTTATATCGATCGATGTTACACTGAATCGCTTGCAGTAAAGACCATCTCGGAAAGATATAGTAGGTCTTATTTTGTGTCAGAAATTTAGTAATTACCTACTGGACATACTGTTAGTAGGTGGCACATTTATAAGCATGGTTCTAATGCAAAAGCAACCTTAACAGACTCGATAAAACCGAGTCTGCTATTTTCTTTATATGAATTGACTTCCGTGCTTTTGAAGGATCTCCCTTTAACAGAATTTTACACAATGAAAAATGACAACTTAACCCTTTTCTCCACAAGCTGTTTTAAAACTTCGTCACAAGGACATAATCTGGACATAATCTGACCGAAAATATGATATTCTAGGCAATAGAAAATTGACAGTTTTACATTGTATTGAAAACATGGTAGGAAATGAAGCATTTGCTATTTACAAGCAATTGTTTCACTACATGCACTTCAATTTTTTCAATAGTATACAGATACAGAGATGCCTAAAATGCGCTTCTGTAGAGGAAAGGGTAAAATACAGATTTTCATTTGTCGAATAATTGACATTTTGATTTTGATGATTTCACTTATATAACCTGTGGGTGAATGTACTCTATACTAGTTATATCAATTTAGCTCTTGAATCAACTAGAAACTCCCACCGACGATTAGGTCTCATAATACCTTTCTACCATCAATAAAATAGCTGATAGTGAAATTGTAGTGCTATAATACCGGACTGTCTTACATTTGCTAAATTTTCCAGATAGCTGCGAACCGCTTTTCTGATTTAGTTTCCGTTTAAAATTGTTTAAAATTGTTTAAAATTAAAATATAGATATCTAAGTATTAACCTTTTACACCACGTAATCGTATGTTGGTGTTCCTATGCAAGACGACTATTTTCAAACATAATGGGAGATCGAGCATGTGTTCGTATCTAACAAATGCTTTATTTCCTATCTTATTCTCAACATAAATATGAACTCAAAAGCGCGTTTAAGGATCAATTGAAAATAGTGTAATAGTGTGCGTTTTATATTTATCTTCAGTGCAAAAGTAGCTATAAAGTATATGCACTAATGTGGTATAATAGACAATAGCTTTCGGTTTCAACTGTTCTCTTTGATTAAAATTAGGTCTATGTAGTAAAACATCGTTATGACTATAGAAGTCGGTGGCTGTTCAGTTGAGTTCTATATTCATTCACCTCGAACTAAAAATGACAAAAATACTGTAGGAGGCAAGTTGAGTGTTTCCAAATATTCCATCCATTTTTGTCTATTTTATTTAAAAACTTGAACTAAAAACATGTAATGTATATATACATAACACGCTGTTGTTGGGTGAACAACCGAATGAAATATTATTTTTCTACATTGATGTCAATACTTTTCAAAAATGCATTTTTATTTTGTATCATGTTGTTCGCTCGTGGAAAAGTCTAAGTCTATCTTGTGAAGGGAAGTAATATAGATAAATTATTGCATAAGTTACTTGAAGAGATAATTAAACAAACGTTGACTTTTCCGAAAGCCTTAGCACTGAAATAAAGTAAAGTACTTGAACAAACATCGCTTTAAAAATCGTCATATGACATTTGAAACCATTGTAAGTATTGACACTTTAAATCAACATGTCAGAATAAAAGTCTTGGCTAGTCGTCGGATAATCGTAAGATTTGTTCGACGTCAAAAAAGTGACACTTTGTCCTAATTTTGCTGAATCAGAACCCGGGTCATTTGCGGATGTCAAATATCACGCCACTTAACACCATTAACAGCCTGTTAGTCAAATTGAAACAAATGGTCTGGTGTTCGAAGAGACCTCACAACTGTATATTTAGACACCAGGCAAACACATTATATATGCATTAAATCTGGCTACTTTCTCACACTCAGTGTATGTAATATGGCCATGCTACTGACAAACTCAATACAGAGATAACTACCAAGTACCAATTTGTTATTTTATATATAAAGAGGTTACACTCATAGAAAGGACGTTCCAAATATCACCAAAGAAATGTACCGAGTCTAAAAACCCTTTAAAACAATCGACCAGCTTTTCTTTTTATGTAAATTCAAAGCCTTATTTGTACTTTTAAGTTCTACACAAACATATACAATGTCAACCAGTCTAACAAATACGTTCAATCCTTGGACGTAACACGAACCTAATATTAAGCGCATTAAATAGTTCCTCAACAACTTATATTAAGACTAATCCACAAGAAAATAATATGATGAAAGCAAATAATGATTCTTATGAGCATGGTGATTGTATAGAAACTTGAAAAACGTTAATTTGAATTGTTTTGAACTCATTGTAACTCCATATCCTACATTGTTTTCAATAGCCATTCGTTAACGAGGCGCTTAACCCTTTGGCCGTAACACATAATATTGTCAGTTTTGGATAAAATATTTCAACGAACTTGGCTTTCCGAAACGCGATTGCTCAAAATAAATTTTGTTGCCAAAACATTAAGTCCCTAATCAGACGCCGCCTTCTTAAGCCAGGTCTGTTCTAGGACTTCACTTTTTGGCAATGTCGACTTGAGTCGCCTATGTCGTTGAAAGGTTTAAAAATCCTTTGTAGAGGAAATAGTTTAAACTCATCATATCGATTTTTGCAATGATGCATTGTATAACGACTGCAAATTCACAGCTCTGTGATATATCAATATAGGGTTAACCCTACTGTAATTTGAACTTTTCTGACGTATATCTGGCTTTTAACGGTCGCAAATTCTTTTAACGGCGAAATGAGTTAGATTCTAAAATTGTGTTATATATATTAGCTAAAGGGTTAATAATGACGATTTGTAATGCATTAAGAAGTAATTCTAGCCTGTGCAGTGTTGCTGTCAAATAATTCCGATCATTTCTATTGATCACAGTTTCTTTATTGACTTACATGTAATAAATAACGGATAAACATTCGCATTGTCTGTTCGTTATGTTGTAATAGTCGGCCGCGTCCATCCGGACAACTACAGACCACATCATCCTAGAGGTTTGTAATCGATTTAAGATACATACAGTGGAAGTATTCATTACCACGCGTTAAACACTGTACACTGTCAACATGCACAAACAGTGTGGATTCAACTCCGCATCTGAACTGGTATCAAAGTGTTTGACACTTACAGTGATAAAATTTAGAAAAAATGGCCAGAACTTGGTTTGATTTGCATTTGGATTTCGTTTGTGTTGCTATACTAATAGCGTTAAAAAATTGAGTTTAGGTAATTCTAAGTTATGTTTATCTAACAGTATGGATTTCAGGATGATACATAGGAACAAGAGTATGCACATGAAGACGTTGATTTAAGTAGTGGTAGTAGTCATTTCGAAACAGAATGTATTGGGCGCATTCCATAGACTGACATTCACAATGTGTCAGATACGGTTAGTTTTATTTATAAAGGGACGATCGGAAATTTCAAACGATGTAGACACAAACCAGCTTTTGCGTACTTGATTCAAATTTTAACATGTGCATTGATTGACCCATTACCCCTTTCGCTAGTTTAAGACTAATTTCAAAGAAAATCATCTGACGAAAGGGGTGAATATAATGAAAATACATGGGGAAAATGATACCATTGTAGAAAATTGAGCATTTGATTAAAACGGTCAAATGCAACATTTCCCAACAAGTTTCCAATATTGATCTGCTACAGGTTCCTACAAAGGCGATTCTATGGAGTAAACGGATAATATGCTGAACGCAAAATACTTGGCGAAATAAGCATGGTCATTCATGTTGCCAAATTTCTCTTGATTTCAGAGCAAATTAAATAGAGCGTTTTCTGAGCACTTATTTAATATCAAGTGCAAACAAATTATTAGCTCATTGCCCGAAAATCGATTATTTTATTTGAATCGCTTTAATTTAAAAATATGCATCGTTGCATGCGATACATCAACACTGAACTCATTAAGCACCAAATTCCACCTCGAAGTTGTTGGATGAAATATATCTTAGCGAAACGAAGAACGCACGTTAATATGAAACACTATTGAGACTATGTTTATCGTGGCGATAAAGACCTATACTTGCTATTTATGACTGTCCAGGGTGTACAAACGTTTTAGTGACAGAAATCAAATTTTGATTGATTTTAAAGTGTGTCAATTATGAGCCTGGTCAGATGCCTTGCTTGACATGCGACATTTGATCTGCTTCTATACTATTGCGTATTCAGTACCTATAGTTTCGCACAAAGCGTCACACATTGATAAATGCTCGAGTTTGGATGCCAAATTAACGAGTTTAAAATATCATCAAAACGTAGCCTAACGAGTAAACTATCTTCATCTCTAACTGTTTTAATACGTGTCTGCTAAAGAGGCGCTATGCACTTTGTGGAGTTTAGCGTTATCGGATAAAATTGTATCGATCGAATGGAGAGAAAAATATATCTCATTGATTATACTTTAACTTGCTGTATTTAAACATTGCTCACATAAAGATTTCTTGAAAGCTGGTAGCTCCCGAAATTATTGTACATTTAAATGAATTAAAAAGGCTATAACATCAAAAGAATACAAGTGTACTCATTTATATAGCAAAGTGTGAAAACATTCGTAATTAAATCTCGAATGTTTTGTTAAACTTAAAGTGATAAACATAGACTATATCATTGACCGAAAGATCTTGAATGACTTTTTTATGTACAAAAGCCATCATTGCAAATCCCGATGGGGTTGTTTTTTGTACCACTTAGTCAATCAGCCTGCAATTACAAATTTCTAGTAGTTACCCATTATGTTGTGTTAACAATAAACGTTAAATAATACAATATTAGAAAAGCATCGACGAAATCAGCTAGTTGAGTTTTATCTAGAACTACTTACTAGAGTTCATGTAGACATGGTTGAAATGATAGTTGCATGTGTTTTAGCAAACGTTGTGATCATATAAGGACTTTCTATGACACTGTAAAAATACGTCTTATAAAGTATTTTTCGGTTTAAATCAAAACGTTACATGTAACCAAACTATGTTTTTTGGCACCACTACGGAGGCTGGAAAATCGCATTAAATGATTAGTTAGTTAGCAGTTAACTTGAAAATACGAGGAATATGAAGCAATTGCTCGTTACGAGACAATGCTAAATGTCATCTAATGCTACAAATCATTATATTTATGAGAACAAACATTACCTCTTTGCGGATTATTTGATAGAGTAACTGATTAAATACACAGATTCCGTCCCAGTAGTCTTCTGCACACTAGATCATATTTTACTGATCAGTGTAACAGTTAAAACAGGTCATCGGTCATGGTAATGTTTCTGAACCCTGTACTCGGAAACGATGGTCATTCAAACTGAAAGTTTATGCTGAATAGAGATAGTATCTATGATAAAGGAAATCATCCATTTTAATATTAAATGGTTTAAAAATCATTCTGGAAAATAGAGCATTTGCTCATGATGAGCAAATTCTCCATTTGCCACAATGTTTCAATAGTCATGAACTACTTATGCCTCAAACAGCGTGCTTGTTTGTTCGGAGTAAATTGATAGAGGCATGGTAACTACCGGCGTGACATTTATTGATGATGGTGCTGTTGTTTCAGGCCATTTATTATTTAGGTTTGTACTGCCCTGATCATTAAGTTCAAGCTGACTATATTTACTACTTTTGTTTATATGGGTATAAATATATGACCACAGTTAAATCTGTTCTAAGCGACCATTCAATCATGATAGTTTGGACATATGGTCATTTGGACCAAATTGCTATACAAACTTTGTTTGCCTCCAAACCGGTTCCAGTTCGGTCCGGTTCTGGTTTCATTTTAGTTAGTTTCGGTACTTAAAGTAATTTCATTGCTCTACTTTGCAGTTAAAACTGTACCCTAATAACGCCGCCAAGTTATTCAATTAATAAAACTGGCCCCTCTTCGAAATGCATTCAAAAAGCAAACACTAGCTTTGTTTTGGTTTAGCATTTCTTTGCGATTTAAGCATTTATTCGACTGAAACTAAATTTGAAATAACGAGGTTCGACTGTACAGTGTAAAAACTCTAAAAAATCTGCAAGCTTGATACAAAAACTGCTTAGTGAGACACATCGTTAAGTCACTTTCCTGAATAATAGCCATCAAACAGTAAAATCAGGACAGTGCCCTTTAAGTGTGGCTGCTTTGTACATTCAAACTTAGTTGGCTCAAAGTTGCAGGAACTATTTTGATAAGCCTTACTTACCGGAAGTTCGAATTTATTCAAAATAGCAACTAGTATATATGTTTACACAACAAAAAACCTTTTTTGTCCATAAATAATTTGTTCGACAAGCATAAATTCGAGCCATCCGAGCTTGACCCATCGAAGTTCGACTGTAGTGTGACTTCTGCATGTGCAATAAGGACATTGGTGATTTCCTTGCAAATAGCTTGGATCTGATTAATAACAATGATATAACTGACATGGATAGCAGAACAAAACATAATAGCGAGATGAGGGACTACAGCTCATTTTCTTGTCGGTTGGGACTATTTTAAAATAAAACATTTAAGCGGAATAAATGACAGAGACGATTAAATATTTGTTGTATATTACGAAACTGTTAATACGGGACTGAAATTT
>JAULCE010397058.1:0-10056 GCA_032359355.1 Macoma nasuta | reverse complement strand
ACAACATTAATACTAAGCAGTCAACTATGTATTGTTTGAAAGAGTCACGATTTCGACGGTAATATTTTGCATAGTTTTTGCATGAATGATAAGGAATCACGCTGTTTACACGAAATTTGAAGGATAATATGGTTTTAACAACTCGGCGTATGATCCGGATCCATTCAGTTTGTACATTTATTGCAATCACGTTCAGCAGTATATTTAAAGACTTTACATATGCATATATGTAGTAAGCACTGGTAGTTTGCTTGAGGCCTTATCTAAAGTTATACATGATCTTTTTTAATATGCTTTTAATACATTTGTTGCAGTTTACCATAACTGACATATTTCCAAGGATTAACATTTTTATTATATGTTCCAAAACTCATTGTTTTTATTTCACAAACAACTTTTATTAGTGCGTCCAATATTCATTTTCTATGTTTATATGTGCTATAATATATCATAAATTTTAAATTGTACTAGTGGAAAAAACTATTACAATTTTAAAGATATCATGTTTTTTTATCCAGTTTCCTTTCCAAAGTTTTACATCACACTTCGCCGAATAAATCTCCCCTTTCCCCAGCATGATGGAATGGTAACAATATGTATCGGTTCTACTATTTCAAGATAAACACTACTAAAACAATTATAAATAATTAAACAGCTTTAAAACTAATTTATGTAAGACTAATGTCATGTATTGACATATTAGAAATATTACCAAGCGCTTTGTAACTAAAATCGCTCGGAAAACAGTAATCGATCCAGTTTTTTTACCTTCATTTAAATTTCAAACAGTATTTTAAAATATCTGTTTATTTGAGAACCGGGACTATATAGCAGATAAGCACAGATTATGTATATTCGATATGTTAAAAAATGAAGAAAAAGCCGGTACACTTTTCTTAAGCAAATAAAGGGAATGACATTACATGCTGTTACAAACTTTTAACCCTTTCGACGACAAATTTAAAAGTGTCGGTTGTTATTGGTTGTAGATCAAACATGTTTCTTACCGAAATAAATCTGTGTCTTTTGCAAAATCCTTATATTTTGATCTTTGATCAGACGCCGGATTCTAAGGCGGTGTCTGATTTGGATATCCACTTTTTCAATGTCAATTAAAGTCGCCTATGGCGGTGAAAAGGTTAAACCCTTTCCTCTACGAGCTATGTTAACTAATCTGCAAGGAAGGGTTAGGTAGGGTTAGGGTTAGGGTTTGATACAAAAAATGAAAATCTATGCACAAGAAAAATACCATGATTTATATTGAAATCATTGTAGGAAAATTCTTAAAGTGTAAAGATATGTGTTTGGCGTTATAACCACTGAATAGAATATGTACAGATACATGAGTGGACTTACAGACACTGTGTGGCGTCCGTAAAGATATATAATGCGTTGTTCATCCATTGTATGGCATCAGTAATAGACAAATAATGTTTGATTGTGCATCAAATGAAGGCCATTTGTAAATATATACGAGTGGCTGTGCATCCACTGTATGGACTAATTAAATATATATAATTGGCTCAACATTCACATTGTAGCATCATTAAAGGTATATGCTGGGCTTCACAACCACTGTATGGAGTCAGTAAAGATAAAGGGGATGATGGGCAGTCACTGTATGGCATCAGCAAAGATATATGAGATGATGTGCAGCCACTGTATGGCATAAGTAAAGATGAATGAGTGGATATGCAGCCACTGTATGACATAAGTAAAGATATATGAGTTAATGTGCAGCCACTGTAGGTATCGGTTAATATATATGATTGGTTGTGCACCCACTGAATGTCATCAGTAAAGATATATGAGTGGTTTTGCAGCCGCCAAACGGCCTGGCATAAGTTAGATATGTACGTGGTTATATAGTCACTAAATAGCATAATTGAAAATGTATGAATGGTTGTGCAGCCACTGCATAGATTAAGTCAAGATATATGAGTGGTTACACAACCACCATTTGACATACGTAAAGATATATGAGTGGCTTTGCAGCAACTGTATGGCATCAGTCAAGATATATGAGTGGCTGTGAAGTCACTGTATGGAAACAGTAAAAATATATGAGTGGCTGTGCAGCCACTGCATGGCATCAGTAAAGATATATGAGTGGATGCAGTCACTGTATGCCATCAGTAAAAGATCTAGCTTGACAGTCGTCCATCAATTGTTTTGCATCAGTAAAGATAAATTCCGGACTGTGCAGCACCTGTTTGGCATAAGTTCATATATCAAGAGATGTGCAACCACTGTATGGCATCTGTAAAGTTATATGCTTGGCCTGGCATCCACTGTATGACATCAGTAAAGATATATAAGTAGCTCGGCAGTCAATGTATGGCATTAGTAAAAATATATGAGTGGCTGTGCAGCATCTGTATGGCATTATTAAAGATAAATGAGTGGCTGTGAAGCCACTGTATGACATAAGTAAAGCTATAGGAGTTGTTGTGCAGTCACTGTATGGTATTAAATATAAACGAGTGGCTGTGCAGTCACTTTATGGCATTATTAAAGATAAATGAGTGGCTGTGAAGCCACTGTATGACATCAGTAAAGATATATGAGTGGCTGTGCAGCCACTGTATAGCATCAGTAAAATATATATGCTGAAATGTGCATCCACTTTATTGCATCAGTAAAGATTTATAAGTTGCTGTGTATCCATGGTTTGGCGTCATATGCTGGGCTTCGCATCCGTTGTATGGTATCAGTAAATATATACGAGTGGGTGTGCAGCCATTGTATTACATCAGTAAAGCTAAAAGAGTAATTGCGTTGTCACTGTATGGTATAAGCAAAGATATATGAAAGGCTGTGCAATCACTTTATGGCATCAGTCAAGTAATATGAGCGGTTTTGCAGACACTGTATGAAATCAGTTAAAATAAGTTAAGATATATGAGTGGCTGTTCAGCCACTGTATGGCATAAGTGAAGATATATGATGTGGCTGTACAGTCACTTTCAGTTATGATATATGAGTGACTGTGCAATCACACTTTATGGCATCACTAATATGAATGGTTTTGCAGACACTGTATGAAATCAGTTTAATTAATAAGTGGATGTGTACCTACATAATCAAAGATATACGAGTGGCTGTATAGCAACTGTATGGTAATCAGTAAAGCTATATGAGTGATTGTGAAGTCACTGCATGGCATAAGTTAAGTTGTATTAGTGGCTGTACAGACACTTTATGGTAATAGTAAAGATATATGAGTGTTTGTGCAGCAAATGTATAGCATAAGTTAACATATATGAGTGGCTTTACAGCCACTTTATGGTAATAGTAAAGATATATGAGTGGTTGTGCAGCCACTGTTTTGAATAAATCAAGATATATGTGTGGCTGTGCAGCCACTGTATGGCATAAGTTATATGAGTAGCGTTACAGCCAATGTATGGTAATAGTAAAGATATATGAGTGGTTGCGCAGCCACTGTATGGTAATACTAAAGATATATGAGTGGATGTGCAGTCAATATGTGGCATGAGTAAAGATATATGAGTGACTGTACAGGTACTATTAGGTAATAGTAAAGATGCACGAGGGGTTGTGCAGCCACTGTATGACACAAGTAAAGATATATGAGTGGATGTGCAACCACTGCTTGCTAATTGTAAATATATATGAGTGGCTGTGCAGTCACTGTATGGCATAAGTAAAGCTATATGAGTGGATGAACAGGCACTTAATGGTAAACGTATAGATATATGGTTGGTTGTGCAGCCACTGTATGACATAAGTAAAGATATACGAGGGGCTGTGCATCCACTGTATGGCATCAGTAAAGATATATGAGTGGCTTTGCAGTCACTGTGTGACGTCAGTAAAGATTCAAGCTAAAATGTACAGTCACTAAATGGTGTCAGTAAAGATTCATGCTAGAATGTACAGTCACTGTATGGCGTCAGTATAGATATATGCTTGGATTTGCATCCTCTGTTTGTCATCGATAAAGAATTATGCTGGGCTGTGCATCAACTGTACTGACTCAATAAATAATTATGATGTGCATACTCTGTATAGCATCAAAAAGAAATGTACTTTGAACTTTAAGATGTATGATTGGCTGAACATCCACCGTTTATAATCAGAAAATATATATTGCGGGTTGTGCATCAACTCTGTAGCATCTACAACGATGTATGATTGGATTTGCAGCCACCGCATGTCACCAGTATATATGTTTGCTGGGCTGTGCATCCACGGTATGACATCTACTGTAAGTCATCAATAAAGCAATATGATGGGCTGTGAATCCACTGTATGCAATCAAAAGAGGTATGATGGGTTGTGCATGCACTTTATATCATCAACAAAGTTGTGTGAAGGATTGTGCAACCACTGTTTGTCATCAATAAAGAGGTATGATTGGCTGTGCATCCACTGTTTGTCATATGTAAAGTGCTATGGTAGGATGTACATCCACTGTATATCATCAGTATATAGGTATGGTGGTGTGTGTATACACTGTATGTCATCAGTAAAGAGATATGATAGGTTGTGCATCAACTGTTTGTCATCAGTTAAGATGTTTGATATGCTGTGCATATACTGTATGGTATCAATAAAGATATTTTATTAACTGGACATCAGTTGTATCTCTTTAATAAAGAGATATGATGTGCTGTGCATCCACTCGATTTGATATTAAAGCATTAAGAAACAAACAAAGTATAAATATTCAACAGCTTCTGCGAAAACCAACTTCATAAGGTGCATACAAATCGAGTTATTATCCAGATCAGCCTTAATCCTTTTTTAAGAAGAATTTTTTTAGAGAGCTGTCCTGTAGTCAGTGATATAACACAAAGTAACATTTGTTATGGTTTAAATTATGTATCTACGCATATGACCGTTCTGAAGACACTCACCTCAAAGACGACTATAGTCACTATAACAGTCAGTGGTGTTCCGAATGAGATGCCGCCGTTCAGATGTGGTATCTGGTCGGTGATTTGACTGTAAATCTTATTATATATGCTAATGGTAGATTAATTTGAATACACACACTCTATTCACTTGCCCTCATTCGTGATGCTGCTATATTTAGAACTTATATCAAATTAGTTGCCGACGACAATTTTTAAGTTAATGCCGAAAGCAATAGCAGAATTCACATTTGAACTATCAAACATACTATTTTATTAACAGTGGGGGAAATGCTATTTAAACGTTTACGGAACGCAAACGGACAACACATGATGCGGAATTTAATGACACATTTCTGGCCATATATTTTGATAATTAAATATTATTTGTGTTATACAGTTTTGAACCAGATCTACGACTAGTAACTCGGTGTCTGATGTAGCTCAAATATGTGTGTAAAGGTCCATATGCAATGTGTGTAGATGTTTTTAGATGGAAAGAATAACGTTTGCGCAGTTCTAAATGAGTGTTTTGAAATTTTAATTTTCCTCGATTTGTATTTATCAAAATAATTTCCTTTCTAATCAACTAAACTTCAATACAAAGGCTTAATACAGTGGGAGAAACGCTGTTCTTTTCCACTGGAATATGTGCACACAGTTTGAAGCCAGATCAGACATCGGGATATTCGGTTTAAGTATATTTTTTTCTTCTAAAATGGTCAGACAATTGTCATTTCCCCATATGAATTGCATTTATTTTGCGTTACGCTAGTGCTAAAAGGTATATCATCTTCTGTAATATGTGCATCGCCTCGATAAGACAATCGTTATCTTATATTTCCCTTTAAAACGTGTACAAGTGGCTTCGCCTAGAAGGCGGAGTCGAAGTGCCGAACGAGCCGAACAACTTTGTTTAGCCACTGAATATGATTATATCGCTAAATGACTGAATGACAAATGACCGTTATCGTATTTCCTTAAATTTTCCCTGTTTGTACCGGTTAACCCACTATCGCAACTATAGTCATGATGGTTGTTTTTGCAAAGAAAATGGGTCCAGATCAGTCGCCGATTAACTTGGCGTCTGATCTGGGCCCAAGCATTTTGACAAATGGACACAAAAAATAACTAATCAATATTCAACGGAATCGGATGTGTATGTTGAAAAATACAGTAGACGGCACTTTTCGCCGGGAGAATGGTTAGTGAGTGTACAAGGATGTTATTGTTTTTCATCTTATCGTTATATTCCGGTAAAATGACCGACACGCACAGGCGGACCCAAACGAAATCGGACGGAAACTACCGATTAGTTAGGATGGTTTACCGAAGTACCGAAGGAAACTTGGGGTAAATTGAAATTTGAGTATTTAGCCACATTATGACTGTATTCTTACTTCTGTATTGAAAGTATGCGTCTTTCTATGGTACTCCAGTTGAAGAAATTGCAACACAACACGCCTAAGTCACAAACGGATGTATCATCACACAACTGAGACAGATTACTTGAAGACACTTTACGTAAACTGATGGCTTAAACATGGCTCATTACAAATACGTGTATGTTGCCATCTTACTTGGTGTTAACATACATACGGGTGAGTACTATTTAATTACTATTTCTCTTGCTGTCATACATATAAAAACCTTTCTCTTTTTAATCATTACCTTTTAAACATAGATAGTGCACTATAATACTTTATTCGACATTCTTAAAACCGCCTTACTTTAAGTTTGATAGTTTGGGTGAATGAAACGAAACTTTCCAAATAATACTCACTCATATTCAGCGGAAGAAACGCTATTTTTACCGTTTAAACGGTAACGCATAGGAAATGCATCGCAAACGCAAAGTACATGATATATAACAAAGGACGCTTTTCTGTTTTTGTTCCGAAAATAATAATTTCTTAACGTGTCAAAGGGTTTCGAGCCGGACCAGACACCGAGTAACAAGGTGTCTAATCTATATCCAAACTGTTTGTACGGATTATCAGTGATCAGTGTCTAACGCGTTAGATGGAAACGAATAACGTTTTCCCTTCTGTAAGAGAATCATTGCGGTGGTGATTTACCCTTAGCCGTTTGCTTGAATTGTTTTCTGCTAAAAAGATTATCGGCTCAATTTTTAAATTTTGTCTAGATTTGCCTTAAACTTTGATGGCACCTTTGTCCAAGTGTAATACAGATTGGATTCAGATCAGACACCATATTACTCGGTCTGATCTGGAGCTACATGTAACCTGTTCAAAATTATCACCACAGTTTTAAGCAGCAGGGGTTACATGTACTTGGGAGTATCCATCTGAACTACGAGATTAATTACACATGTATTCGAGCACCCATCAGGCGCCACTCATCCACATACACGTCGTTATTGCAGATTTTATACTTCATTCATCCTGTCTGTCGGTTGTTTGGTAAGTTGATCGGCCTGTTGGTTAGTTGTTTGGTCGGTTGATTCGTCGGTCGGTCTTTAACTTAAACAATCATAATCTTTCACCACTTAAATGCCCTGTTTAGGTCTTCCTTATTTGACCCCCTTTAAAATTGTCATCCAACTGTACATTAATTGTTGCCTAATAAGTCGAGTTTCCCTTCTTTGGTTTTTCACTACAGTATAATAGCGTGGACACTGGACAGTACAGAGTTATTTGAATAGCAAAATTATTTCCATGAGATGTCCAATAAACAAAGGAGAAAGTGACAGGGCACTGGGAATTAATGTACCCTGATAGTTCTCTACTGAAATAGCACCACAGAACGCCACATTCCTAGACAACAGTATTGTCATAATACGTCAATGCCTTATATTTCGGTACGGAAAAAGGTTGATAACCAGCACAATCGGCACAGAATCTTTTGAGGTTTATGCCGAATAGCGTGTCTACTGTTGAATTTAACATATCCGAATCCTATATAGATCGGACTTGATAAAAACAGACACCCGGGAGATTCTCGCAGCTATGCATGATCATTGAATTTGATTGGTAAAATCTTGTAAAGATTGTCTTTGCTTTTTACTTGAACTATCCGAATCCAATCATAAGCGAACTTGATCATAAACTGTATGGGTAAAATATGTTTGCCAAATTCGATAATCAGTCAAAACCTGGATGTACCCGGAACGAACCATCACCGAACTTGATCACACAATTTATGAGGATTTTGTCTTCTCCCGTCAACAGACTTATTCATTTTTTTCCAAATTTGATCATAATGTTTACGGACTAAGTATCTCATCTAAAATCGATGATTAGCTAAAGAACATGTGTCGTTCTAGTGTTCTTGCCAAGTCTAGAGTTATGGCCTTTTGATCGCGTACAATGCAAGATAATGGCCTTATTAACGATCAAAACAGTAGTTTGCATCTTCAGTGAGAGGTCTATTTAATTTGCCAGATTTACAGTACATAGGGATGCATCTTTGTTAATTATTATTTGAGAATTGTATATTCGGGAAGTGTGGTTGTTTTGAAAATTAACAGATCATGGGAAGACTTTATCAATAAGACACATGAGCACAAGATCGCTAAGTATGAACGTCTTATTGCAAATGGCAGGCAGTAAAAAATGATAATGGATATTGCCAACATCACCCTTTCAACGGTTTCATTATGCAACAACACCCTACTTCTTGAGAACACGTCGTTTGCATTTTTTTTATCACGCGGTACAAATATCTTCCCCAACTTTTTTTTATATTTCTGCAATTTATTTTTATCAGTGTGTAACGTGTTGATCCTGGTTTGATACAGAATAACTCGGACTCAAATTATTTGCAAAGGAATGAACAGTTTGCCTGTAGTATGCAGACAGTAAAATGGGGATACTGTTTCAATTCTATTGAAATGGCTACACATAAAACAAACACAATTCTGCAGTTGAAATATCAGCTCAGGCAAAACAAACGCAATTGGGGAAGTTTTATGAGACTTGATCCCGGACACGAAGCCAGGGATATGATTCATGATAAAATTTTGATAGGATAATTGGGCGTCTGCTTATCCTCAAAGTTAAAATCTTTCGATCACTTCACGATTAAATTGATTTAATTTTTTTTATAAAGGGAGAAACACTGTTCGTTACAATCAAATACGTAAGCCGTCGAACACTGATAATCCGTACACACATTTTGGAGCTACTCGGCGTCTGATCCGGGTTTAAACTGATCGACACTGAGTAATTTTTAATTTCGAAAATGGTAGTTAAATTGTCATGTGAACACATTATTTCCGATGCGTTTGGGTTGCGTTGGCGTTTAAACGGAACATAATAGCGTTAAGAAACTTCGTACAGCCCTAGGTTAGCCACTTTGTTGAATGGTGTTAAATTTGTTCTGGTAGACGACAAAATACGGTTGATTTGATTGTTCGAAAGTATAACGGCTGATCTTGACCTACACTGTTTGCGACCTTTCATCGATTGTGATTGTACTGCGGCATTCGTATATTTTTCATTTAACCCTTAGCTCAATATGTTGTTATTTGACTCATTCAAAATGAAATTATATGGTGAAAACGAAAATTATCTAGTACAAATGAAATCGCCAAATTTGAATAGCTTTGGAAACAATGTAGTAAATGGATGCCTTTCTCATTATGATAAAACGCTACATATCCAACAATAGTTTCAATAGTAGTCTGCTACAGAGGCGTCGAAATCGTGTCTATTTAGACATTAATTGATTGTATAAATTGCTATTATCTCTATAGAGTACAAGTTAATGTTAATTATGCAGATGCATAATACTTGCCTCTTTAAGTTGTATATATGCAATGCAATCGTATCACTGTCCATTGTACGATTGTCCAAATACTCTCATAGTTATCTTCTGTATTTGCAAATGACGCGTCTCACGACCAGCTACTTCACTTCTCACTAGAGCTCAGTGCTATTTTGTTTGCGACAACTACGAATCAATTTATGCAATATTTTTAACATATTTCAACTTATTTGGTCCTATTCATATTTTAAAGATTGGATCGTCTTAATTCTCCCCTATATATACAATTTTACATGCCTCTGTGTCATATGAACTTTTTAAATATTCTTGAATTTTTTTTCTCATTCTGAACAAATGCTCGATTTCCCACAATGTTTTGTAAACCTTTCCAATCGGCCGTTTTTCTTTATATTAGATATGCTTCATTGTGATTGTGTTCAATACTTGT
>JAULCE010396947.1:0-10060 GCA_032359355.1 Macoma nasuta | reverse complement strand
ATTCATCTAACGATAAATACGATATGTGTTTTACAAAACACACGACGATTTCATGCATTTTTACATATGCAAAATTATATAAAAAAATATTAAAACAAAATTTAGTCTTGAGTGAGATTCGAACCTCCACTACTCCAAAAACCTCTGAAAATGTACAACCCCTCTACTACCACGGCTAACTTCTTCGTTTTTTATTATCATTCAAATGGATTGTATAAACTAAAAGCGATACATAATTGGTTACACCGAGGTGTACCGAAATCCATGTTTACCTGTATGTGCATGCTTATGCAAATTATCGACAGTCCGGATGGCTTACGAAAGCGACCGGAAAATATTCGGGTCACTTCGCCCCAGATAGAAAACAAAGCATCGTTGACTTCAATCAATCTAATCACTGATAAATTTAACTATTTTTGCCTTTTTTATTTCAGGAGACATTCTTTTAGGTTCTATATTAACCAATAAGCACATTATTTGTATTGTAAAAAATACAAAACAAAATCGTATTTTATAGGGAAAACATGCCTTTAAGGTATTAAGGATATTGCATCGAAGTGATGCTTCTCGGTAATCAGCATGGGCCCGAATGACGAATGACGGAGATTGGGCACGATGTCGCTGTAGATAAACTAGCGTTGACACATTGTCCTCTGTGAATATTTCTTGTTTCTATAAAACAACGTCGATGTTGTTCAAAAACACGTATCTGCTCATCTTCCTATGTCTGGGTGATAATCAATGGTACTAATGTTAACTCAGATATTTCAGGGAAGTACCTCGACATATATTGGTCTATTTTATACCTATATTTGCTTTATAACGTAAACTTTTCTTCAATTATTTCAGAAGTCGTGTTCTTCATAGGTGCTTTTATTTACCAAAGAGATAATTAAGAGAATAAACAACATCAATTTATACCACATGCAACGTGTGATCTCAACTTATAGCAAAAATGATTCCTCCACATATTATTTTAGACTAACCAAACGAGAAAGAATCTGTTGGGAAAAATCTAGTCAAAATGTGACAACAAGATTTTTTTTAATTGTATTGGAATCTTTGCAAAGAAAATGCAAAGAAACGAGAAAATGCTAAATTTTCTACAATGTTCTAAATATCCATCAGTAACAGAGGCTCTAAAAGGCACTTATGTAGAGAAAAGGGTTGACCATCTCGCAAGGGGATCAATATTGCCGAGTCGGGGGTGGCGTAAATTGTTGAAACACACGCATAGTAAATGAAGGATTACTATTTCCAAATACATATATAATTGGTTTGACACTGTTTGCTGCTTTTCCAATGTCTCGGTGGGGACATTAAGACAGCAAAATATGCAGTCAGGTGTTAATATAATTGAAATTGAATTAGAAACAAGCACGAAAGAAAGGAATTACGTGCTTAGTTAAGCATATTAACTTCATTTTTCTTAACCTTTATATTTTCCGAACACCAAAGAATGTTTTGCATCCAAAGCGATTGTGTAAGCCGAACATTTATATATGGTAATTTATAAAATGTATAACACACAAGGAGAAGTATACTTTCTTTCTTATTTGAAATGCGTTGAATATTTCATTGTATTCATAGTATTTACAGGATGTGTGTGTATGACTTAGCATATCATATTTTGTGTATGTATATATATAAAAAATTAAAACGCGCATTCGTTGTATAATATATAAAAGGGTCATGTGGCATGCATCATTGAACTGAAGTCTTTTAAATCTCTAAAAAGTGTTGTGTCAATTGACCTAAACGACAATTGTTAGGTAAAACGCATTGTGCAAATTGGTATTATAGGATCACTAATGTACTTAAGACCAGTCAGCACCTTATCAAGGCGGCGTCTGATTTTGGACTTCAATGTTCGTCAAAATAATTAGACAAAAGACAGAGGGGTCAAAAAACAAAAGCTCACTTTATCTATCTAAACTACGTAAAAAACCATTTTAATTGTTTTGAAAACATTGTGGTTAATGCTTAATTTCTAAAATGTTTTGAATAGTTTTCAATGCTACAGAGGCGTCAAAGGGTGATTATTTGGAGTAAGTTTTAATCTACGGATTTAACTAAATGTACATGTAGTTCTGAATTATTCAAAATATATTTTCTAACCCTTTCTCTCACAGAAGCGCCCTGGGGTGTCTCTATTAAAAGCTCTATTGAAATTATTGTAGGAAATGAGGCATTTTATCGTAACGAGCAAATGCTCCATTTCCTATAATGATTGAATTACAATATAAAAATAACAATTTCTTTTGCCTTGACGTTCATATTTTACATCAAACAATTTCATGTGGAAAGATTTAAAAATAGTTTGTTGAGTAAATAGTTAATCGACCCGAAAGATTATGTGCCTTCGTGTTAGTCTCCAATAAGTATCAACTCATTATCTCCTTTACTATATTGAGATTGTGACGTCATTGTTCTATTTTTAGCTTACTCAACATAATCTCAAATACGAAGTATTGCTTAAAGTCAATAGTTTTGAAGATATATGGGAAATAAAGCAATATGCTCCAGGGGAGCAAATGGTCTATTTTTCATAATCTCTTCAAATGTCAGCCACAATAGATACGCAATTATGCAACTCTATGAAAAAATGAGTTAAGCAGTCATCACCTTTATTTCACCAATAGGGATTAGTGATCTCAATTGAGACCGTGAGTGTTGACCCAAATATGAGCAATAATAACAAAACATGATTTTTTTTTACAATACATATTCCCTCAGCTCTCATCAAACGCTAAATTATTTGATGTTTTTAAGTGACCAAGAAGAATACATTCTATTGTAAAAATTAAAACTTGAAAGCTATAATGCACCATTCTTATTATCGTTCTTTTTCAAAAGTCGTTGTTTTGCTATCAGTTTAAATTCGTTGAAATTGCTATGAGGTATGTAAAATAAGTATCCATGCAACTATACAGTGCATATATTTTTAAAGGTGAATGTTTACGACTCGAAAATATATATGTTAATTTGTCGGCTTTTTTAAAATTACAGATATACTATGATTTGTTTTCAAAGAAATATAATGTGGAAAACTAAAACTACAGATAAACAAAACTAGATATGCATGTATTTACATGCTTCTGCTTTCCGGTTATGTCCACCAGATGTATCAAGAAATGTCATGCTTGTGTAAAGAAAATAGATAGCAATTAATGAATTATTTCCTCCACAGAAGCGGCTTTAAGCGCCTATGTAACTTATGGCTTTTGAAAATAATGTAGGAAAAATAACATTTGCTCGTAATGAGCAATTTCTCAATTTTCCTAGAGTGATTTCGATGCAATATAACAATGGGATTTTCTTTTTGCCTAAATTTTCATTATTTTATTAGATTTTTTCCGCTAGGAAAGGTCTTAAATGATATGGGGGTAATAATTAATCGGGAAAGTTGAATGATCATGGCAAAATTGTCCTCATGAATAAGGTTTTCAATTTCAAAACGTCTTCAAGACTCCCTTTTGAATTCGCTATTGATAATGTTTGATACATTTGTATAGGAATCTACCTGATTTTAAGAATCGTATCAAACGTGTAAATAACTGTCTCTGCATGGCTTGGGTTGGCATTATCTTGTGCTTTAGCATACGTTCTCTCCTGTTTAGTCTTGCTTGTTGGTGTGTGGGTTTATGTATATGTGTGTGTGCAAGCCCCCGCGCGTGTGTGGACGAAAGACTGTTTGCTATTTGGGTGGGCTGGTTGTTTTGTATGTGGTGTGTCCTGCAAGACCTTACTTTCTAGTTCCATTTTCCATTTCCTTGACACATTCCGTGAAAACAATGTAAATAACCACGAATATTTGCATCAGAAAACCGTTTGTTTCATCAAATATTTTTTTTATGAATCGCGCCATGTGTTTTTTATGCTTGCTTCTAAAGCTGAGTTCTTGATCTATAAAGAACTTTACCAAATTCCACCACACTTACCGAGCAATCTATATGCCTGACCTGTAATACGGAACCTAAATAACCTTAAACCGGAATCGGAAACGAAGATCACAGATAAAGCAATCAAGTGATAGTCGTGCATGATACAACCAGAATTCTAACATGACGCACAACTTGGTTACTTTAAACAAAGAACAAATTAAGTATCATTTATTTTGCAATGAACAACGGTTTGAAAATGACGTTCCAATTCACGTTAAGTAAATGATATCATTTATAACGAATAACGTTAGCACTACGCAAGAGGAACTAATAGAGCGATGTTATGCTAAAACTACGGATTTTGTTATTCTAGAATAGAAAACATGCATTACCCTTGTTTAACGTCTGCTAAATTTGATGATAAAATCATGGTTTGTCGTTCAGATGCGTGGTTTTAAACCACTCGGGCTAAAGACCTCGTATTTGAACTCGGAACCATGATTTACCAGACGATAGATAAGCGTAAATCATCAAACAGCCACTGACTGATTTTAAAGTGAAAGACTGGTACGGGCATATATGGCGATGGTTCGCAAAACACCGAATCTTTATTATATGAAGAAATAGCGTCCTTTTGTCGCTCTTTTGTGCAACTTTTGTGCAACATTTGTGATTTTTCCACGCGTGGATGCCTTTATTCAATACGAAGTTGTTGTGTAATGGAAAGATCATCGTCCGGTTAATAAACCAGTCCATTAGCGCTCGAAATATCACCCTGTAGCCAACAAAAATAGTGTGTGAAATGGAGAGTTCATGGTCGACTTTATGCAAATTATGTTGAGTTTTTACAATTCATGAAGCCGTTTGGATAGAAAAAAGGGATATTACAATTTTAGCGATGGCTCGTAAATAACAAAATAGAGACTAAAGGGCTACAAACAAGGCGCGTACCTAAAATGCTACAATCCTTACATGTTTTTCAAGTCCAAACCATATTGTGTGACAAAACAGGACAAGGTCGAACTTTTAAAAGCAAATTATCTCTTTTATCTTGAGCCCAGGAATCGTATGACATGTTGTTAAAACCTTGCACGATTTCATCTCAATATCTTTTGACGAATCATCATTTTTTGCACAAGTTTGGTAGAGGTCCACCTAAGGATCATGTTTTTGTGAAATTCATTTTAAATCGGACTAGTATATTTGGAGAACAAGATTTTCAAAGTTTTCTCTATAGCCATATTCAGAAAACTGGCCCTGCCCCTGGCCGCCATGTTTTTTTGACATATAATTCTTCGAACAAAATTTATACAGGTGCACCCAATGATCATTTCTGTGAAATAAATTTGAAATCGGACAAGTGTTTTCGGAGAATATTTTTTGAAATGTTTTATATACCCGAATAAAAATACTAGCCCCGACCCTGGCGGCATGGTTTTTGACATATCATAATTGTTTGAACAATTTCTGGTGGTCTACCCAAGTATCATTTCCATGAAAACAGACCAATGTTGTTTAGAAGAAGATTTTTTAAGTGTTTCACCTTGATTGCAACCAGAACTTTTTATGGAATGGAACCATTCTTATTGGGGGACATCTTAGGAACAGCTTAGCCAAGTTTGATCACTTTTGCATAAGTAGTTTCAGAGATCAATATGTTTAAGTAATTTATTGACGTCTCACAAAGCGATAGCCGTCGAGTTTTTAATATATCTTTGTAGATATCTTGGAATCAGATCAGCCGAATGAACATAAATCTGGGTTTTGCTCTAAACGGACACTCATAGTAATATGATCTGCAAGAAATTGTAGGCCTCGTATTTACCAAACTATTCTCAGACTCGAAACCCAAGATCATTATCTAACTCTTTAGTTTAACGCCTATTGTATGCGTGTTGGTTCAGACCCCGTTTTCACAAAAATCTCGAGCCGAGATGTCGCATAATCTTAAAATATTATATTTGGATTTCTCTTTTTACTTTAGTCCTAATTTTTGATCTGCAATTTTCTTACTGGCAGTCAGCATGTTAGAGGAGAATCAATGGAATAACGACTGGTATTTGAAACGGGATCTTGAAATCAAGCATTTTAAAACTGTGCGGAATTATGACTTGGTTTTAGAGATTAAAATTAGAGAGCATCCAAAGCAGTTTTATTACATCATTGTTTTACAAAAAAATTCAGAAATGTTGTCTGAGTGTCAAACCAGATTGTAATGATTGTCTTGACCGCGATTAGAATTAAGTTGACAATATATCGATTTAAAAAAAAAAAAATGGAACCAAGGTTCTAATGCTTATCTTGTTATCTCTACGACAAGTCATTTCTTCCTTTAACCACTTCGTCCACAAGCAAGCAGTTTTAAGTTTAATCGGTAAGGAAATAATCTGAAGAAAATTTTGGCAATAGAAAAATGATTATGTTTTATTGTATTTAAGTCATTGAAGGAAATGCAGGACTTACTCGTTACGAGCGAAAACTTAATTTCGTAAAACATTTTCAATAGCCATCAGTAACGGAGGCGCTTAACAGTGCTTTTGTAAAAGAAATGCACTCTATGTATTTCTATGAAAAAAAGGTTGGATTTATTATTTATGGAGATTTATACTTTATGGGACTAATATAAAATACATAATAAATATAAGTAGAGGAACTTCATGATGATGAGGGTTTGAAATAATCGACATGATATAAGATACAATATGAGAAACGCTAATATTTACAATAAAAATATAACGCGTAAGACACAGAACACTTTTAATCTGAACAAGCAGTTTTGAGACAGATTAGTCGCCGAATTTCTGATCTAACTCCAAACTGTTTTAATTCCAAGTAACAAAATGATAATAAAAATCGAGTTTAAGAGACAGACGCGATTTTGAGCAGACGCAGCCTATAGATAAAAAAGAGAACAAGTCGATTTACATCATAATGAGTGATGAGCTTCTGTATGTCATCCGACTTGAAGGCGTTTGCGACAATTAAAAATATCGGCTCTCGCGAGAGTTGCATTTCACCGGTGTACGAGTATTTCACACATGTTTAGATTTCATTATTTTGTATACATGTTTGTTACTCATTACTTGAATAATTAAATGCAATATCACATTGAATTTAATTAATCGTTTCTATGAGTGTAATATAATTGGCTCTATATGGTTCTAAACCGTAGAAAAATGTGAGTTAAGATAAAATCAATAAAATCTTAAAATATCTGTGACACCTATTTTTATTCTATATTTCAAGAAGTTTTTTCATGGTCTTTTAAACTACAAAGTTTAAACAAAATCCATTATTTAGAGAAAAAAAATCGCCCTTACTGCCGCAAAAGCCACAAATGTGTTTATATTGCTAATTTTGGCAGCCCCAGTTTCTTTTGTTAACCCCATAGTCTGCCACCGAAAAGTGTCGTCTGCCAATATTGTCGTCCGCTTGAAAAGAGAACCTTGTCCGATTATTTTTGTAAGCAATATCGTGTCACACAACTTGTATATGGACCATATGCCGTTTAATAATAAATAATTATTTTTTTTGGATGTATCTTAGACGGCCAATTTGATTACGTAAACTTTCAAATACTTATTGCTTTCGATGTACTTTTGGTCATAGAAACATTCAATATTGTAGGAAGAACTTTGGTTTCAAATATTGATTGAAAAAGAATGAACTACGTTTTTTTGGGTGGTGGTACTTAAGGTGTACACATTGATGTTAAAAACGTTCATTGTTTGTCATTTTCTAACATTTTCATGTTGCCTCTAAAAATGCCAAATAATTGGTTTGGAGGGTGCTTAAGATTTAAGTTGGATTACAAAAAAAAACACAAATATTATTGAAGGTACTTTAGTTGTAGTTTTGGATTGCAGAAACATTCAACTTCTTTTACAGGTACTTAAGACGGACAATTGGATTGAACATTCAACTGCTTTTGGAACAACTTGAGATGAACGCTTGGATTGTAAAATACATTCATCTTTTGTAGGTACTTAAATGCATTATTTCCCTCAACTAGAAATATGTTCATAGGACACAGATACCCTACTTCCACTTTGTCAAAATCGCCATATTTCCACAAAATCATGGCCCATAACTCCTTTTATATTTAGTGTGGTTGGTTGAAAATACCCAGGTGCATAAGTTCACACCCTAAATAATATATCCATGAAGTATCAAGTCGGTAGTACAAACGATTTTATGCACGACACAAACATTTCTGGACGGACTGAGGGATGTACGGACGGACGTACGGACGGACGTTCTCATGAGAAGGTATATATGGGGTTACACACTATATAAACCCTTACACTAATCTTATCCCGCTAATAAGCATGTTCAGATAGGTAAACAGGTTTTTCGGTACACATCGGTATAACCAAATATATATATAACATACAACTTATTTTGAAGGTTCTTAAGACGGACAATAAGTTTGCAAAAATATTCAACTTCTATTGGCGGTATAAAAGACGGACAATAGGTATTTTAAACGGATAATTGGATGACAGTGGTATTTTAAACGGATAATTGGATGACAAAAACATTCAACTTCTTTTGGAGGAACTGAAGACGGACACTTGGATTGCAAACATATATATTTTCTTTTGTACATTTGTTAAACGGACACATAAATTGCAAAACATTCAACCTCTTGTGGGGGTATATTAGACGGATACTTGGATTGTAGAAATTTCTTATAGAAGTACTTTAGACGGTCACTTTTACTGCCAAACATTCAATTTCGTTTGGGGTTACTTTATACAGATACTTGAATCTCAGAAAACATCAACTTCTTGTAAAGGTACTTTAGACGGACAATTCGGACCCTATTCCGGATTTAGTTTAACCCTTTCCTTAACAGAAGCATCCTTTGGCGCCTCGTTAACTGATGATTATTATTATTATAGCAACTGAAGCATTAATCATCACCTTAAATCAACAACTCAATGCCTTGTTCGTTTTCGCATTGCAAGTATTGAGTTATTGCTCTTAGGTGACGATTTGCTTGTAACAATTCCTTCAATGATTTCAAAACAATTCAAAAATGACATTTTTCTTATGCCTAGATTTTTATATTTTACATCAGACAATTTTCTTGTGAATTAGCCTGAAAAAAAATATGGAAGAAAGTGTTTATTAGTTTTCATATTGTATTTCTACCATGTAAAACAGCCATGGTCATGGCGGATTTAGCCGGACAGTGTAAGATAACAATAATTTCCACAACCTCATCAAAGCTTCATCATTGGTGAGCAGGGACATGTCATCTTTTATTCATTTATACAATTTCCAGCGAACTGTGTTATGGTAATGAAATACGAGTACTCCCTTTGCGGGCGCATCTCATGTCAGAAAGTCGAACGTCATTTGGGCCACGTCACGCGAAAAGGGGCACTCGGACATATCAAAAAATCGATAACTCAGCTGTTTTTCAGCGCTTTTATTCCAGCAATTAGTGACGAAATTTACCGTTTGTATTCATTTAAAGGTAGCATTGGTTGTCCTCTAAGATTGCAAACAGTGTAGCCCAAGACCAGCTGCCACGTCAGTGAAGTGGCGGCTGGTCTGGAGCTACACTGTTTGTTATGTCCGAGTGCCCCTTTTCACGTGACGTGTCCCATTTTATCGAACTCCGTTACATCGAAGTCAAGTTTAACCCTTTCCTCAACAGAAGCGCCTCTGAAACTGATGGCTATTGAAATAAGTGTAGAAAATAGGGCATTTTAAAACATTTCAAAATAATATAGGACAATGAGAAATTTTCGGTCATTTTTGAAGATTTTAAAAATACAAGTGTCAACTGTTTAAGAGCCAGATCAAACGCTGATTGACTTGGCGTCTCATCAGGCTTAAAATTGTTTGCCTAATTCAGCTCCTTCACGGCTTAACCCGAATCATAATGTCACATGCAAACAGTTTGGATTTTGATGAGACGCCGTGTTACCCGGCGTCTCATCCGGATCCAAGCTGTTTGATACTCCGCCAATGTTTTTGCCAAAATATGAATTCATTTGTGTAGTTTGAAAATGAAGCAGACGAAATATTGTGCATGCGCAATGAAAGGGTAAATAGTGATCGGTGCCTAATGAGAAAGATGATTAAAAATCGCGTTTCTCTCACTATACGTCTACCATTTTGCCATGCAGACTGTAAGTTTTAACGAGCTGTATATTATGAGA
>JAULCE010396836.1:0-10061 GCA_032359355.1 Macoma nasuta | reverse complement strand
GAGGCCCATGAGGGCCTATGCTCTACTGGCTTGGTTCGTTTGGTCATTTTCAAATCAAATCATGTATGTATGGGCAACAATTAAAGGGAAGCTGAATAAGCAAACATTTGGTGGAGACTTGAGAATAAATGGAGACTAATGTGTTCACAAGCTGTAATATAGCAATTTTGACAATTTCAAGGCCCATTATCCAGTCATGCATGGGCGGATCAGGCTGATTTTCATAAAGAAATCTTGCTGTCATTGATATCTTACTACTGTATCAGTTTGGTGAAGATCAGAAAAAGAAATGGAAACTTAATCAATCCGAATTAAAGCAATTTTGACAATTTCAGGGGAGATAATTCAGTCGTGTTGATCTGGCTGATTGTTAAAAGGAACCAAGCTGTCATAGACATCTAACTACTACATGAGTTTAGTGATGGAAGAATGGAATAGAAATTAAGATTTTATGGCGTAAACAAGCTGTATTATAGCATTTTTTGATAATTTAAGGGAGATAATCGAGTCGTGCAAAAGCAAACCAGGCTGATTTTCAAAAGTAATCTTGATTTCATTGGTATCTTATTACTGTATAAGTTTGGTGAAGATTAGAAAAAAAAAGGAGACGTAATCACGAAAACAAGCTGAATTATAGCAATTTTGACAATTTCAATTGAGATATTCCTGTCATTCAAGTGTTGATCTGGCTGATTGTCAAAACAAAAGAATCAAGCTGTCATTGATATTGAACTACTGCATAAGTTTGGTGAAGATCGGATTTGAAATTAAGACATTATGGCGTAAACAAGCTGTATTATATCCATTTTAGACAATTTAAGGGAGATAATTTAGTCGTGCATTAGCGAATCTGGCTGGTTTTTTAAAAGAGACTAAGCTGTCATAGATATTTAACAGCTGTTTGATTTTGGTGAAGATACAAAAAGAAACGGCGACTTTATCACATAAACAACCTGAATTATAGCAAACTTTGACCATTGTCAGTCTTGCTGAACCGAGCTCGCAAAGATATCTAAATGCTGTCAAGTTTGGTGAAGATCAGAAAATTAATTTAGAACTGTATGGCATAAACAAGCCAATCATAGCTATTTTGACTCATTCAAGGGCCATAATCCAGTCATGCCAAGCCGAATATGGCTCATTTTGAAAGGAACTACTGTTTCAGTTTGATCGAGATACGATTGAAACTAAACACTTGAGAGCATAAACAAACAATTGTTTACTGACGCGAAATTTTGACTAATACAAGGGCCATACTCCAGTCATGCATTAGCGAATCTGTCTAGTTACTGGAAAGAAACAAGCTCTCATAGATAGCTAACTACTCTATAAGTTTGATCAAGATACATTAAAAAATGAAGACAGTAGAGCATAAACAAATGTTCACGGATGCTCGCACGCACGCAACAACGGACGACAGACACCGCGTGAAGGCGTAAGTTCTCTATCATATGGCCAATTTAGTTAAAAAAGCAAGATACGTGGTAACACCACGGAAACCAGATTTTGTATTACTAAAGATTGTAAATCACAAACATTCTATATTTTATTCCTCCATTCTGCAAGGGCACCGCATTCAAAGAGGCATGGAATGTAAGAACATTTTTTACCCGATCCTATCCATGTTCAAGTATATTTCTTATGCATGTGGACTCCTTAACAACTTAATAAATGTAAACTATCAAAGTATGGTTATAAATGTGACCTCTACAGTGTTTATTAATATTTTCTAAGATTTGACCTAGTGACCTACTGTTCACTCAAACATTGACCAGTTTCAATCCAATGCGATATATTATAAAAATAAACATTCTGACAAAAGTTTATGAAAATATTCCTTCTGGAACTAAAGTTATCATCCGGAAACCAAAAGTAGAAAGTTTTTCTCAGATTTGACCTAGTGACCTACTTTTTTACCCAACATGACCCAGCTTCTATCCCATGCGAGATGTTATCAAAATAAAAATACTGACCAGGTTTCATGAAAATAAACGCTCGTACGCACGCTCGCCCACGGACAAACCCAATCGAATTACCATACTTGTTTTTTTTAAACATCTGGTTAAGTTAATGCAGTTTTTTTAAATTCCAATTTTTTCAAAAATCATGTGTTTTTATCCCCATAAGACGGTCACCTTCGGCATATTTTGCCTACAATATGATAAAGGATATTTAAGTTTAGCATGCTCGATTATTCTAAGAGCAATTTATAAATGGGTAGGGTATCACTATGAATACATAGAAAAAGGAGTGGAGCAGCAATAACAAAAACATAATGCAAAACAATTATTTTCATGAAATTCCGTCTTATAATTTTCAAGCTATACTTCGAAAAAAAAAAGTAACAAACGGGAGTAACGCGTTTATTAGCTAAAAAGAGAGTTGGTTCCATTACAGAGCATTTCTTCTCATTGAGCTATGTCATTACCTTAGGATTCATAAAATTCCATCAAGTAGTTCTCAAGTTATGCTCCAAATAAGGAAAAGTAACAAAAGGCAAATTCCTCTTTAATTAGTCAAAATAAAGAAAGGTTTTTTTGCACTGCACTTCCGCACATTGAGCTTTGTTATGATATGATTTTTCATTAATTCCATCCAGTAGTTTTCAAGTTATGTCCCGGACAAGAACAAATAACAAAGAGCAATAACTATTGAATTAGTCAAACTTGAGATATGGTTCTTTTGCACTGCTCTTCCTGTCATTGAGCGTTGTCACTATTTGATGTTTCATGAAATTCCATCCTGTAGTTTTCAAGTTATGCTCCGGACAAGAAAAAATAACAATGGGGAATTTGTAATTAGTCAAAATTGAGTTATGGTTCCTTAGCACTGTACTTCCTCTCATTGAGTTTTGTCATTATACGAAGATAACTTCAGAAGTTTTCAAGTTATACTCTGGAAAATCTATTGCTAACTAAAGTAACAAAGGGCAATTCATATTTGATTAGTCAAAATAGAATTATTGTTCCTTCGCACTGCACTTCCTCTAGTTGAGCTTTGCTATTATATGAAGTTTCATGAAATTCCATTCAGTAGTTTTCAAGTTATACTCTGGAAAATCTATTGCTAACAAAAGTAACAAAGGGCAATTCATATTTGATTAGTCAAAATAGAATTATGGTTCCTTCGCACTGCACTTCCTCTAATTGAGCTTTGTCATTATATGAAGTTTCATGACATTCCATCCAGTAGTTTTCAAGTTATACTCCGGACAAACCATTTCTAACTCCGATGCCGCCGCAGATGAAAGGTCGATTGGAATAGCTCACTTGTCTATAAATAGTCGAGCTAAAATATTTAAGATGAGCTAAACGCAAAGTTAGATGCAATGCCGCAGCCAGATCAGTAACACCTAAGTCCACTTTTGCTATGTGGCAAGACAAAAAAACGTATTTTCCTTTCTCCCAGTTCACTCATTCTCATCTAAGTTGACAACCTAGTGTCACAGACATTCTGATATCATTTTTCACAAGAATTTGGTTTGAATTACAAAAGACAGATCATCAACCACCGTAGACAATAGTTTTATAACATATCACACCAATCTTACAGTTTGAATTTACAATTTTTGCCCATCTGGCATAGTAGAAAGTAAAGACCCCCTATCAAATTAGGTGTGTCACAAGCAGATTTTGTAATTTTTAAGCATGTGTTGCTACCACAAATGTAGCCGTACCAACGATATATTGGCAATTTTTTATTGTAATGGTAAATGGAGATGATGATATGGTCATTTTAACCAATCTCTGCCGTTTTGTGTTTTTGACATTTTTTGAAAAATTGATGTCACTCACGTATTTTACGTGACACTTTTTTAACTATCAAAAGTAAAGAAGCAAGAGCTAACCAGTTGAAATAAATTACATTTTTTATATTCTTGTAGGGTAAGGTGATGTTCATGAAAATTGTTATTTCCCTATAAAAGTTTGAAAAAATTCGCATTTGAAGTATTAATAATGAGCATACCCTGTGAGCAGTTTAAACTTGAATACTTACGTGACACACACTGTGACACATAGAACAATGCACAGTCATACGAATTGCAATGTGCTATTACTCATTTGTAATTTGACTATAAGTATCATTTTAGGAAACTGTAATGATGATGAAACGCAAAATATATGATTTTTTATGGAAAATTCATTTTACGTGACGCGTAGCTTTACGTGACAACATTTAAAATTACGATTTTAAAACACAGACGACAACGATACCGTACTCCGTTATATTGAAAATCATTACACATAACCTTTCCCGGAAGTTTACACAGCCATGCAGTTTGAAACGCCGAAAAGTTGAAAACAATATTGGTAAGTGTGACATGCCTTTACCCTAACAACGCTTGAAAAGCATTGTTTCATTTTGACATTTTTTATATTAGCTTAGGTACCCTTTATTATTATCTATAATATGTTGAATTATTGATATTATTAAACAAAAACAAGCAACACGTGCTCACCATGTGCGTTTCGCTGTCTGCCGATGGTCACGTAAAATTCCAACTATGTCACGTAAAATTACTTAAGTGTTCATTCACCTTTGCAATGTATTAGACCAAATATCAAGTGACGTTTGCAGTTTATATGATCATATAAGCTCCCACATGACTACAGTTATGGATTTTTACGGCTATATAAAGATAATTTGCAGTTTGTTCCTCGGAATTTGAGTGAGCACATTGCATGCTTATAAAAATTCATTGTGTTTGAGAGATGTACTTGTTTGGCTTTGCATAATCATATATACGTACCACAAACACTGTTTAATTTCCATATACACCTCTAGCTGAAAAGTCATTTAAAATATTTCTGTTGAATCCAATTAAATATACATTTTCAACACGAAAACAGACCGATTCTAACCGTCACGTAAAATTCAAATAAATTGTCATTTGGCAAGGATATTGAAAATTGACTATTTCCCCCGTTGTTAGGATTTCATCAGTAATATTTCTGTTGTAAATTCATTAATTGATCCGACTCAATCATTTATGAATTTTTATTATGGCAATATAAAGATAGTTTGCAGTTTGTTCCTCGGAGACTGAGAGAGCACATTGCACGCTAATAAACATTCATAGTGTTTGAAAGATGTTCTTGTTTGGCTTTGCTAAATCATTTATTATGCTTACGCAAACGCTGTTTAATTTCCATAATACACTTATAGCTGAAAAATCATTTAAGATATTCCAGTGGAATCCAATAAAATAATACATTTTCAACACGAAAACAGACCGAGTCGAACCGTCACGTAAAATTCAAGTATTTTGACAATTGGCAAGGACATTGAAAATTGACTCTTTTCCTCATTGTGAGAATTTCTACAGTATTATTTCTGTTTTAAATTCATTAATTGATCAGACTCAATTGATCTATACAGTGTAGTTCATACAACTTTCTATTTATAGATTTAGCCGTGACTGTAAGTATGTTACAGTCTCACAATGCTAAATCTATCAATAGAATATAAAACCAAAACCCAATTTTGTCAGGTATGTAACCTGCTTATCGCTAGCATTACCAACTAGTAATAAAATAATACAGGGCCGAATTCCATAACTTACACAATTACATCTTGTTTCAGAAAACAATGGCGAAGTCACATGCTCAACGCCAAAAAGAATATAGAGAAAGGAAGAAAACTGAATCCAGTACATGGCTTAAAAAGGAAAGTAACAGAACCAAAAAGTACTATACAAAGATAGCTCTCTGTCGGAAACAGAGGCTAAGAAAAGAAGACATACGCTACTGAAGAAACAACGGAAATATAGAGCTAAGAAAAAAGATATTTTAAGCAGAATTAACAATAATGAAGTGTCTTTCACGGGACCAAGTACAAGTAATGACTACAAAGAATCAGACTTGGTCCAAAATAATGAAATTTCGAGTACTACTCAAAAGATGATTGTGAAACTGCCTCTTGTGCAAAGAAAGTCTAAAGGGAAGAAGTCCGCGAATAAAAAATAAAGTATCTACAGGAAGTGAAAAAGCGTCTAGAGAGAAAAAACCAAGTACTTCGACAAAAACTATCAAGAATGAAAAGAGTGAAAGCCAAATCGGATGTTCAAAGCCCCAAGACACCAAATTCCACGGCACGTAAGATAATGATAGAAGCCGGGATTTCTCCAAAACGCCATCCTGAGATAAAGAAAAAACTGATGTTTGCAAATTGTTTGGTCCATGAAATGAAAAGTAGTGCCTCAATAGATAAAAAAAAACTTGCTGCCATGAAACGAATAGTTGCCGGGAAAATATTGCGGAAGTACAAATTAACGCAATATGCCGCTAGACAGATTGAGCTTCGTGTAAGGTATAAGAAAGAGCACAGTGCGAGCAATAGTCACGGAGCAAGACAGTGCAGAAAGAAAAGTGAGACCCGTGCAAAAGTCAAAGCGTTCCTTGAAAGGGAAGACAATTCTCGGCAGTTACCTGGAAAAGCAGATACAGTGAAAAGTGAAAATAAGAGAAAAATTCAAAAGTTCGTTTTGACAGACTACATGAGAAATATTTTCCTCAAGTATAAAGCGGAAAACCCCATTGAAAAAATTAGTTTTGCAACATTTTGTCGTTCCAGGCCGAAACACGTTACTCTTGTTAACTACGCAGCAAGAATCACTTGCCTTTGCACGCGGCACCAGAACTTTGCGTTGAAGCTTCAGTGTTTAAAAAAGTACGGGGTAACATCAAACACAAGTGCAGATAATTTTTCTGAAAACAATACCACAGAAGAATTTGAGGCAAAGCTGGAAGAAATAAAAGAACATGAAATTAATTTCAAAGAATGGAAACGCGAAACGTGAGGATGGAATACAAAGGACGAAATTGTTAGACACAAGAAAAGAAACGCCAACATTCATAGATGACACAAGAAAAGAGTTTGATCAGTTCAAAGATCACTCGAAACGAGTGAAATCACAATTTCAAGCATTCAAAGAAATGAAGGAAAGTTTAAAGTACAACAAAGAACACGTTTGTGTTCAAATGGACTTTGCAGAAAACTATAGTATAAAAGAAATGGAAGAAATACAAAGTGCATATTGGAATCCAGAATCAGTTACAGTGCACCCAGTTGTAATTTATTGGGGCAAAGATGAAGAGGTCGTTCATTCTAGTATGGTTATGGTGTCTGAGGTCCTGAACCACAATACGACTATGGTGCAAGCGATAGTGGACAAAATTATCAGTGAAGTAAACGCGTTGTGCCCTAGTGTAAAGTACATACACTATTGGACTGATTCGCCGACGTCTCAGTATAGGAATAAGGGTATATTCGATCTAGTGGCCCGCCATGAAGACCTGTATGGCCTTAATGCCAGTTGGCATTACTTTGAAGCAGGCCATGGAAAAGGGGCCTGTGACGGCATCGGGGGAGCAGTAAAAAGATCAGCGGATACAGCGATCAAGACGGGTAAAGTCAACATTACATGTGGGCGAGAGTTTTTTGAATGGGGAGCAAACACAGACAGCAAAGTGAAGTATATTTTCGTGGAAAGGGAAGAGTATGAAAAGTCAAGTGTAATCTGCAAAAGACGCCAGAAGGAATTGAATGTTATAAAGGGTACCTTAAAACTGCATAGTGTCGTTGGTATGAGTTCAGAAAAGATAATGGTTAGAAAAACGACCTGTGTCTGCAATGATTGCTTTTCTGAGAAGGGATTCACTTATTCAAAAGAATGTGGATGGGAGATACACAGAATAAACCATGTCTCTCAAGACAACAATCCTGAAAGTGACGAAAGTATCATCAATCAAATACCAGATGCTGTTGAATCAGAGACACAGGAACAACATGACCTGGACATGAATCTTCAGGAAGGAGACTTTGTAGCAGCTTTGTATGATGGTGGAGGAGGACATAATCTGGATCGTTTCAAAAGATATAGTAGCTAAAGTCGATGAACCCGTTCCGACAGGTAGAGCAAAACGAATGTATAAGTTGAGTGAAGAAGACAGTCTGAAAAAATAAAAAAATAGAACATTTTGGTGAAGTTTACGTGACAGATAGATATTGCTTTTAAGGGTCAAAGGGGCTTGTCAGTCTTTTAAAGTATACATTGACAAGCCCTTTTGACTCTTAATCAAAGATAGTATGATGGACATAATGGGTGAAGACAGTCAGTTTAATCTGTTGTACACGTTTACTTTTGTAAAAAAGTGATGCTTTAAGGAATTGATTTAACACGTTTTCCTAAATTGCCAATATATTGTGGCACTGAAATCACTGAAAACCTGAACAATAGTCTTATATTGTTTAATAGGGTTGTGCGAATTTACTTTGCAAGAATAAAACATTTATACATATTATGTATCATGTTCGAAGTTTACGTGACATGTAATATTTTGCGAGCGTGTTTAAAAAAGTTGTCAAACGGGATATAGATGTATAAAATTCACAGCATGTATAGTCAAACATCTGTTGTCCTTAGTACAGTGTCTTTCGTGGAGTTTTTATTAATTGGTTCTATTTCTAGAGAATTTAAACTTGGCTATAAACTGTTGTACGAATGATACTAGGGTTGGTTTGAAAAGGATACGCATTTGATTGCTTATAAATAAGGTTTTGGTGAAGTCAACCCCAGTTCATGTTTAAATTCTGTTAAAGACTGTTTGTGTTATTACATTAAAGTTATAAAGATTTCAATGTGTTGCCTTTACGTCTTTAATATCCGGTTGGTATTTAGCAACAGGTGATTGTCACGTAAACTTATTTTGGGAAGGTGGTATGTCTCCTTAAAGGCATGGTATAAAATATTTTCAAGTTTATACACTGTGCCAAAGGTTAAAAGTACAGGCTAACATATCGTACTTCCTAACAAGGCATTGACAATAAGGTTTATTAGAAGTTCAAAATTTTGAAAAGTCGTCTGTGAAACTGGCAACTTTATTGAGAATGTGTGAATAACCAGTTCAAACACAAATCACACCTGAAGCACAAAGCCTGGTCAGATCTGCACTGTTTGACACTCACCAGACTCATTTTAGTCTAGTTGCTAATGATATTTTCCGGTATAGACTAAAGGGCCAAATCAAATTCCACTGATAACAATTGCTGAATAACCATTTTACCAACTCGGAAAATGCTAGGCATCCTCTTTCAGTATCACATTTAACAGGTTACATTTAAATATTTCTGAAATAGATCTAGTCACTTAGATGCATTTTTCGATGTATTAAAAGTCAAGATTCACCAGATAGTATGTACATGAAGAGGTTTATTATCTACGTGAACCCAGATCAAATATTACTGGGACACATTTGTTAAAATTAAAAACACATCTTACCAACTCGGAAGCTGGAAACTGGAAAGCGTTCGTCTAGGCAACCTTCGTTAGTTCCAAAATTCTGAAATTTAAAAACATATCTATTAGTCTTTGTACCATAGCCCTATCCGTCTTAAAAAACTGTATAATGAATAAATGGTTAAATGTGTACAAGGAAAGGAAATTCTGACAGAGAAACGGACATAAAAACAACTCGTCATCATATTATTGCTGACGTAAACTCTGACGTACTAAGCAAGTAGATAATTCTCGGGCCTATGTGCTAAATTAAACAGCTATTTGGCGGCGCTCACACAATATCTTCGTGGGGTGTTATGAAGTATTAACGGACAGATTTTAATTTTGTTCATGACTTAAACTTAACATTTGATCATTTCAAGAAGGTTTCTTATGAATATTTCTCTAAAACTGCGTCAATAATGCTTAAAATTGCTTTGAACCGAGTGATGTTTTGCAAATGGCGGCTTTCTAACTTATCTTTTCACGGTTTTCGTAATATTTGCTGATCCGTTGGTTTTACCCCGGCGTTCCGTTATATTTGCAAAACCCAAGTGTTTTACCAATGCCATTTTTTTCAACGGTATCCACTCAGGCCGGTGTCATGGTACCTTTTTCCATTGAAATTCCCTGCTTTCTAAATACACATTTGTATGTTGCCGTGAAGCTCGCTATGCGAGCGTGCCCGAAGCTCGCTAAGAGCTCGCTAATACCTGATAGTTTATAAAACAATAGGTTGGTGCTATGATGTGTCTGATCCTTTCAAGCAGTCTATTTTCATCGT
>JAULCE010396725.1:0-10061 GCA_032359355.1 Macoma nasuta | reverse complement strand
GTACCCACAGCCATGATATGAGTATAGAAAGCAATAACAATGTAATATTGGTGCAGCTTATTTAATCGACCAATCAGTAAATCGACTTAACCGAGTTCTAGCTATCGAGTTTTTTTAATAAAACTGTACTTCTACTGCATCTTACTTACATTTATAAGACACTTTCTTCTGTTCCGATACCGTGATCGCCGGTTGATACAGCTCGTGGTAGACACAACACTGTATACTCTGACCGTTCCATCCTCTCTCCATTCTGTCCAGACTCGCCGTGCCGCTGTAGCTAGTTGTGGCGTTGATAAACTCTATCTCTGTGTCGACGCTCACGTTGGAGCCCCCGATCATGAAAAACATGTTCGGAGCAGGCCGGACGTTCGTGACAGAGCACGTTATACTTGTTGGCTGAAATTCTATAGCCTCATTGGCGATAAGTTTTGGATTTATCGGTGTTTCTACAAATCGAAGCAGTGGTATGTCAGTAATACGATGCATAGGTCACGTCTCATTTATGGCTTACACTCGTTCAGAATAAATTATATGAGGAACAGGAAGATTATCTAGGAAAAAGGAAAACACCAAGTATTAATGGCTTCGAACGCATCAGGAAAATTGGAACATAATGAAAAACAGATCAATTTTCCACAATGTTTTGAAAAGTTATGAAAAAATGTTAAAGAGGCGTCAAAATGCGCTCATACGGAGTAAAGGTTTAAATGAATTTTGTAATGACCCAATCACGAAAACCCGAATGCTTTTCCGTTTATTTTTCGAATAGGATCATATTCGGGAATGTTTCGGTGTGTTCTAGGAGAGTACTGACTCCAAAAATGTGACGTGCATTCATCGACCATCCCATTGTGGCATCCATGTGTTTTCGGGGGAGGGGAATATTCGGGACGCATTCTAGGAGCACCAAGCATATATGGAAAACGGTCTGGCAGTAAATGTCAAGTTCTTGGTGCATTCGGGATGAAAATTTGACGGTGCTTGGTTCCGTATGTTTTAAGAACACCCCGAATGGACCTAGATCATGACGAATGATTTCTAAACGTTTTCAGTATCCTGTGGAAAACATGCGGAATGGGTTCGATCCATTCTAGGTCGACTCGCCGTGTTCTGAAAGCATTCAGGAAACACACGGATAACGTCCGGAAAGGAAACCATTCGGTTTATCATGCGAGAAGTAGTCGTTCTATTTTTAAATGTCATACTTTTTTACCATTTGGTACAACAAATCTTAGTGAAGAAGAAAATACTTGTATTTTTATAACTGTTCAAACATTTATTAAAGAAACCAACATCGTTGCGCATAGCTGGAAAATTAAGGTTTAACTTTTAATCAGGAACACCATTACTTTTCATTTGTAAACATACACTATTACGTCATCAATAGATCTATTGAGAGTGTTAATATTTTATCTTGTGCTTTTTTTTCTGTTTTTTTTTCTTTCTTTCATCCTTTTTCAGTTTTTTTCCAATATCGTATTTGTTATTGCTTTTGATAGTATAATATATGTTGAAACTACAGTAGCTTGTTAAACAAAAATCAACATGTTTCGTAATTATTACTATAACCAACCAAAAGGGAAGGGCAATAACTAATGTTAGCCGAACTTGTGGCCCTACTGTTTTGCTGAAATAATTTTAATTCACATGTTGATGATGTACAAATATTGATCAATAAAATGTGTTTAAAATATGTGCGGAAACCAAACGGAAGCTCATTCGGGCTAGTGTGATCGGCCCATTACTCAGCATTTTAATAGAGCATATGTAAGTTTCAAATATTCTGTAACATACTTAAGATAAACCTTCTATTTCAAAGACACTCACGGTCAGAAATTCGGATAGTGTTAACTTTCTACATCAGTTAGATTGAAACGCCGAGTAACTTGACACCTCTTCATAATCCAATCTTTTAGTTGTAACATACATAAATGTCCAGACCGATAAAGCAGAAAATCAAGATGCCATACCACGTGGTTTCTGACGTAAGTTTTGTTACAATGTCAAGTAGTTTTGGAGGAGAACAAAACTCGATTAAATGTTTGGAAGTGCGACAAGTTTCTTATTTCACATTCTATTTTGATGACATATGCCGTAGTCGAAGGATAAAATGCACATAGATATGCATATACATTATAATGTTTGCCACCACTGCAATAGTTTTGTCCCAAAAAAGGTGAAAAATATGCACTATCGGTTTTCACGTTTTCGGGAAAAAAATATAGCACTGGTGGCAAACAGTTTAAGATAATATTATATGCTTTATATTAAGTGTTTTCTTCGACTTCGGCATATGTCATTAAAATAGAGTGTGAAAATAGATAATAACGGCACTTCAAAAAATCGAATCGAGCGTTTTTGAGTCGCCATTTATGGGATCTTATGAGTTGGTAATTGGTTTTCTGGGACTCTGTATTTTTCTTGTGTACGGGCTGCTTCATTCAGTTGATCTACCTACGCTGTGCAAAGTAGTTCCATATTTATGCACGTTTTTTCACATGTACATTTAACTATTTGTGATGTGTCTTAAATAATTAATTATTGTGCGAGTGTGAAACTCGATAATTTACGTTTTGGTCTAATAAAGGTTTTATAAATAATTCATCATGTCTCGTAGTAATTTATGTATTTATATAAAAAGCAGTCCATGAATCTTAAGTGTCAGGCGTGTAACTCCTGCCAACTTGTCAAAACGCACCAATTGTGCGGTACTTTGGCTAAAAAGTAGTCCATGAATCTAAAGTGTCAGGCGTGTTATTTCGTAGTTGTCTTAAAATAAACATACCGATTTAATAACTTAAACGGTGAGAAACGTTTGTAATCATAAGTGATTTATATACAACTAATTTTGTATGTTCGACTTAAATATCATGGAGGAATTTATCATCATCGGGGTCATTTTAGGTCGTAGCGCCGACAAGCGAACTGTTCAACATCGATCGACCAAAAACCTTAAAAACATTTCAAATATCTTGTAAGTATTATAATTGTAAACGTTGTTTTTCCTTCAGTAACGTACTTTTTGTTTATGTGTTGAGGAATTTACAATCATAGCAGTCTACTGCTAGTTTTGTCTTGTGGCATATCTGCACAATTTATATAGCGTCCCGAGAGTCTACCATTTTGGAAAACTCTGGCTCGCATGTGAATATATTATCATTAACTTGATTTTTGTTTATCTTAGGTTAATAATATTTATTGTTCTCTGTGCATTTTTAAACAAACCATTTTTGCACAAATTACGAAGCATCAGGAGTCCGCCACTTTGGAAAACGACCTTGCTTCGTCCATTTTACATGCTTGGAAATATTTCGTAATCCAGTTTTATGTTTATCTCAGGTAATATATGAATGTTGTTCTCCGTGCATTTCTACATTAACGTACCATAAGAAAAGTACGCATTTTAAATATACGTTTTTCAATTTACAAAATTTAAAAGAAATTTGGCTATTAACCCCCCCTCCCTCCACTCACACGCCACAACAAACATATACACACTCTGTTTTTGTTCATTTGGGATATATTCATATTGATTTTGTCTCTCGCAGACATTGATTGAATTGACATATTAAAGACTGGTTAAAAATCACTTCTTGACGTTTTGTTTACATCAAGAGTTTGCCACAGGTCTTGTTTTAAGTGTTTTGTAATATCAAATACAGACAGTTTGTTAGGAGAATATTGGATAGAAACAGTTTATAAGGAGGTTGTGAAAGCCGGTTTGAGAATCAAGAGTTTGACTCAATTCTGTCTCAAGTGTTTGTAATATTGGATACAATGCAACATCTAGAGCCTTTGGTTAAATATTTTAAAAACTGTGTGTACTCAAATAAGCTTCATTTTGCAATATCTGCAAGAGACATGTTCTGGCAACTCCCAGGACCTTAAATCCTTTTATTTTACTTGCCGTTGTAACTAGTGAGGTCAGAATCCACGTGGTATGGCCACCCCGAAAATACAACAGTCGAAGCTCATTTGTTCGAACTCGACTTAGTCAAATTTATGTTTTTATTGACACTCAAATCCGTATCCCCAAAACAATTGATTTGTGAATACGGATCGAGTAGACGAGGGTGGTGGTATTTGTTTAATAAGTACAAACTACACAACGTTCGAATTAAATAAATTCAAACTTCGGGTAAATCGAAATATTTGGAAAGAGAAAGTCCCGCTAACTTAAACAAAACACGATTTAGACTGTACACTGAACGTACAAAGACGGCGGCAATGTCGCAGACGACATCGTGCTAAACGTGATACATGGTAATATGGATCAACTTACGAATTATATAGATATTTCTTTTTGTTACAAGTGGACGTTCCACATCGTCATTTGTGACCTCACACGTCACTTCCGACAAATGATGACGTCCAGTGAGCTTAAAATAGCTAGTTGGCGTAAAGCCTCCTGCTTCATGGAATGATGTTACCAGTTCGTTGTCGACGAGAATTCTGACCGTCACTGGTGGTGTTCCCCCGGTAGTATTACAGACAATGTTCAGCGGTTCTGTGTTCACCCCGACGATGTACTCGCCACCTTCTATGGTTGTTAAGGGAGATATAACAGGCTGGCTAGGCGGCTCCAACACTACAAAGACGAAATAAGACATGTTCAGAGAATGATACTAGCTCTGTTCATACCGAGTTCAACTTCCTCTTTTGATCACTTTAAAGACGGCGTGATTTTGAACTGTTCTACAAAAGATTGAACTAAGATCTAAACTCTTTGACGCTTAAGCACCGATTTCACAAAATAACTCATTGTCAAAATTCAAAACGTCATACTAACTTCTTTACTTGTTACTTGTTGTTTTCTTTTAAGAAAGAACCAGGTCTGTCTTGTAATCTTCATATCTTATCTAAAAAGCAAATAGAAATTGAAAAACTAATAGCTTTTAAAAAAGACAAGTGTGAAATTCATGAAGCAAAATGGAGATCATTCATCAAAACATAGAAAAATACCTACAAAAAAATAAATAAAAAAAATAATGAACATCTCACAGTGCAAACTAAAACATTTTCTCTCGTTCCTCCCTTCCTATCTCTTCTCTTCCTCCTACTAAATTAAATATTCCATCGCTATAGGTATGCCGAATATGCTATATACATATTCAAAAGTTATACCTTAAGATACAATGCTATGCATGTGTGTATATGTAAATGTAAATGTCAATTTACTGTATATGTTGGAATGAAAATTACAACAAAAAAAAATCTTCAGGAATGCATTATTGCAACCAAACTTTATAGAAAGATAGCTTGACTCAAGACAAAGATTGATATGCGGTATAGGGCCATATGGGTTAAGATCAAGGCCACGATTGGTTAAACAAAGAAAAGTGCTTCCTGATTTATAACTTCAGATAGGAAGTTTGTTTTTAGATAAACTTCATAGAAAGGTAGCCTGTATCAAGATATTAATGCACTTTGGGACACTTGGGTCAAGGTAAGGGTCATTGTTGCTAACATATTAAATATTGATTTTGATAAATAATTTCAATTACGAATGGCGTGTTGCAACCAACTTTCTGAGAAAGGTAACATAGATCAAGAAGCATTATTGTATCAAAAGTCATAGAAAGAAAGCTATCATCAATATGAAGGTAACATCAAAGTCATTGTCAACGTTGCTGAAAGTTAAAAATGAACTTTGCTCAATAACTTGAGCAATTATATGTTTATTTCGCCCAAACTTCATAGAAAGATAGACTGATGACAAAGGTTAAAAATTTATTTGGAACAGCAAATACCACTGCTTGTAAAATTTGAAATAATTTGTTTTCTCCTTTTAACTAATTGCGATTTGAGTTTCCATTTTGTGCGTGCCCGAATGTGTATAAATGGAAATATGATCATATGGTTTACAAGAAGCTTCCATTAAAAGAAATATCAGGTGAAGGTCTATCTCACGAGCTCTATAATAAGACAAAAATGAAATATATGTTTTTCGTGGTTTTGCCACGTTTCTTGCTCATGATGCTCAAACAAACATCCGGGCTGAAAGTAAACAAATCTGGACTTATATGAAAGGATAGTATGGCATTCTATATTAGATTTAATGTTAACAGATTATGCATGATACCTGGACAAAAAAGAAACTGCACTGGGGCCAATAATGGCCAGTTGTTTGATCTTTAAAGTTGATAATTCACATGAGGCGAGTGTTCGGAAGATAGAGCGAGAAAGACTAGGTTGAATGTGTACCAGGGGAGTAGTCGTTTAGTATCAGAGGAGTTGAGAAGTATGACTGCAGTGTTCGTCAGTTCGTGTGTTCGTTTCTTATGATAGACAGTAATGGGCCAAATAGAATAGTGAATAGAATAGAAAATAAACACAAATAGTAGTTATATTATTGGATCCTTATAGTGACAATTTATATGGTTATCTTCAAAACTAATACCATATTGGAGTTAATCTATGTACATGCTGGCTGAAAGAAGACAACGTAAAATTACCGATGATGTTTAATGTCACGTTATTTGTTCTGGTGCCATTGTCACATTGTACGTAGTAGTCACCGCTCATCGCAGGATTACTTTTGGGAATAACCAGATCATACTCAGTCTCTGTTGTTCTCGTGTTCACGTCAAAAGTATTGCTTATGTTGACTGCCTCGCAATCCTTCTGGCAGGAGCTAGAGAGGAAGAGCCAGTTTGGGGTTGTAGATTTGCTGTTGCTCCAGACGGGTATGGAAGGAAGGTATATCAAGTGAGCAGCTTCTCCAGATGTCACAACTAGTGGTCGTAGTTCTAACAGACCGCAGTCCCCGAGGTCTGAAATGAGCATTCAGTACACGCGCATCTCATATGAGTAATTCGTATTAAATCAAGAAACAGACAGCATCGACGATGTTGTTCTAAAAACACGTAAGTGCCCTTTTTGAAAAGGTACATACGTCTTTTTGAAATGACACTATGATATTAAAGTGAGGATTCACACGTTCGTAAGACCTGGAGTTGAATTTTGAAATTATTTATTTGAGAAGATGCGTGAGTCTAATATCAGAGTCTTATTTATTAAAGAAACCCACTCTACTCGTGATTTGCCCAACTTCCAATGTTTGCCCATCTTCCATTTTTCTACGTTATAGTAAGCAAATAATTGCGTCTCTCCAATTCATATTTTTCCATGAAAAAGTGTTTTTAAAAACACCACCATTTTTATCAAAGTCGCTGCCAAAAACGAAATGAAGAGATGTGAGAGAATTATGTATTTCATATTTCAAAGTCACTTCTAAAGATCAGAGGGTAAGTGTACATTGGTGTAGACTTACCTGTTACCACCAATCTCAGCCGTCTAGACTCACATTTTCCATAACCAGCTAAGAAGTAACGATAGTCACTAAATAAAGAGATGTTTAAAAGTTCCAGATGAAACTGCTCTCCCTCGGTAAATATCCTGACATTTTCTGTGAGATTTGAAAGAGTCTCTGGTGTTCCATCTCGTTCCCCGTTCCATATGATGGCAACATCGGTATCAAACGTCTTCGGAGTAAATATAAGGTGTGCCGGCCTTGTGTTTGTGATAGGATGGACATAGCCTATTGTTCCGCACTTGTTATTCTGATCGATCGTCCTGCTAGTGATATCTATAGTAGTAGCAAGTGATAGAGATGTTATCGATACAAACGATATTGATGCCTTTCGATTATTTTCTCCGCGATTAAACCTTTATTCTCATTGAAACGCCCCTTAACGTCAGATGACGTGAACAAACTTTTCAGTGGAAAAAGGGTTACTTGAGAAGGCAGTATCATCGATTATTAAATATGTATAACAACTGTATTAACATTTCGGGAGCAGTCAACTGACCTTTTAGCAGATTACACACCATTTATCTTATCCCAAGATAAGTCTTTGGTGAAATCATTACAACATAGATATGCCTTTATACGCTCTCTTGTGGATATCTTTTGCGGACACTGTGGGAAATACCAATTGGCTAAGTACTTTGTCAGATATTTAAGTTAATAACTAATACATACAGATTCTATTGCACATATATTAATGTGATAAAAGATTTATCAATTGTTTATTTACGAAATGTCCGTATTGAGATCATCAACTCGTTCTTATTTATGTACATTTTATACAAACAGGATGAATAAAAATAGATCAAGGACATAGCCCTGGCGCCTTTCATACTAACTCGCAGAAACAATCACAATCTTCACTATTCACTTTCATCGTTTGACTTCTGTTAGTAGATTTAACTCTACAGATTTTATGTTGAGGTTTGTTGAACTTTCGTGACGGAAAAACATATGAGAATATTCATAATCAAATAGCTAAGTCAGTCAATGAAAAAGACACACGCTGACACATACGTCAGTGGAGATTCATTTGAACACTTATATGACTGTTTATAGAGAAAATAATAGGTCAGTGCCGTATCTGGTGAGGCGTAGGAAGGCGGGTTTCGGTAAGCGTTAGCGAGCCATAACGTCTTCCGTAGTTGAAACAGATCAACCTTTTCCATCTACGGCATTGGCCTGTTATTTGATTTATCATGTCATCATCATAATCTCTTTTCATCGAAATTTCGTTTATAGTTTCTAAGTTTAAATATATTTATGAAAAACTAAAATCTAACCAATCCTCTAATTTTCCCTTGAGGCGTCGTCGTTTTGCACATCAAAAACGATATCGATCGCTTCCCGATTGGATTTTAAAATCATACAAGCATAGAAAACACAATCAATAAGTCAAACAATTCCAGGAAGTCGGTTAAACGTTATTCAGCGACAAAATGTAAACCACAACGCGACATTTGAAATCGATTGTTCGAATCCGTTGAAGTGTTTACGTTTACACCCGGTTAAAAATAGTGCGGTATAAATCACCGACTTGTCTTTGCGGTACTTCACCAAACAATGAAGCAAAATTCGGTATTTTGCGGTCTTCATGATAAAAATGTGATACATCGACATACGTCACACATAACTATGATTTCAATGGTAAAATAGTCCCTATTGCCTGAGATAGCGTGTCACATGACCTATTGACCTGCTATCAGACCATTTATCAGGCACCCTGTTATTAGGTCACTAAGGGCAACATTTATAGGATAAATAGAGAATAACAGGTCAGTGCCGTAGATGTAATCTGGCTAGGCGTAGGAAGACAGGTGTTTTGCTAGCTTATCGAGACAAAACGTCTTCCGTAGCCGAATCAGATAAAGTGTTCCATCTTCGGAACTGACCTATTATTTGATTAATCTTGTCATCATCATAATATCATTACATCGACATTTCGTTGATAGGTTTTAAGTTTTCTCCTCATATTTTGATCAAAAACTAACGTTTACCCTACCCACTAATTCGCCCTTTAAACGTCGTTGTTTTGCACATCAAAAACGATATCAATCAATTGTTTCCCTAGTTGATTTCAATACCGTAAAAGCATAGAAAACACAATCAATAAGTCGAACAATCCCAGAAAGTCGGTTAAACTTTATTCAGCGACGAATTGTAAACCAAACGCGACATTTGAAATCGATTTTTCGAATCGGTTGACAGTTCGTATGTATACACCGGTTCTAAAATAATGCGGTATAAATCGCCGACTTGTATGTGCGGTACTTAAGAAAAGGGTAAAACAAAATCGGAAAATACGGTATTTTGCGGTATTGATGATAAAAGTGTGTAATATCGGCATATTTCACAGGCAATAAAGATTCCATGAGTGAAATTGCCCCTCTTGTCTGAGATAGCATGTCACATGACCACGTTGACCTGATATCAAAAAGTTTATCAAGCACCATGTTATCAGGTCACTTGGGGCAACAGTGACAAGATAATTCATAAATGACGTCGCCAGCGCGATATAACAGAGTGATATAAGTTTCGGTATATAACTAGTGATATAACAATGTACGTGACAACATTATGAAAAGCGGTAAAATGACTGCACTTTATAGCGACGTTATATGTATTCAGCGTTAATATCCGTCTCGTTGGAACTTATGATATAAATAGTATCCTACATTCGTGGTCATTCAATATGGAATTTATCATAGTCGTTTACTAAAATTGATAAAAATTCGCCAAGGCTCATTTT
>JAULCE010396613.1:0-17292 GCA_032359355.1 Macoma nasuta | reverse complement strand
TTAGATCTAGATCTACTTGCCGCAGAATGTTGCTGCCGCGAAAATTCATTATTTATTGTGCCTGTGTTAAAATGCCTGAAAGCCATTTTATAGACGGATTTAATATTGGGCCTTTAATATATTCTGGATGAGGAATTCCTTATTTATTGTGCCTGTGTTAAAATGCCCAAACTGAAAGCCGTCTGGATCAGCATAGGGGCCTACACACTGGGACGGAACTCTGTCACAATGGAAATCCACGCATATATGTCAGTGGATTACAATTTACATCCAGTTTCGTGATACGGACAGGTGTTTACATTTAAGGTGCCGTGGTACATGCACACGAAAAGGCTGGGGACGAATTCGATCTAGATCTATTTTTTAAAATTTTCATGTAGAGATGCAGTTTGCACATAAATAATGTATTGCCAAATTAATGATGCCAATGAATGGGTGAACATTTAATTTGACCAACAGATACACTTTACCCCAAATATCCATGAGTAATGAGGTGTGAAACTGCTATTTCTCCTGAAGTTAGGGGTCATGTCTTTTTTGACGTGGGGCCTGATCTGGATCCAAACTGTTTGCAACAAAAACCACATCTCATTGCAGGGAAGACATCTAAAGCCTAATTGCTGAAATATATGTAACTTCGTTTACATTACAGAAGTTCAAGGTCAAATGTGTGGAACTGATTTTTTCCGGCATAAGACCTTTGCAAACAGTTTGAATCCAGTTCAAACGTGGGGCCTGATCTGAGAGTCAAACTTTTTGACACCCATATTCTATATCTGCCCCAAAATTGGATCTAGATATATGTTTTTTTAAACTTTTGTATGTAACCAGCATACTATCTGCACTTGCAAACAATGTAGACCCAGACGTCACCTGTACTCATCAGGGTCTACACTGTTTGCTATCGAGAATAATTTTAAGCAAGTCTCTGAATTTAATTCATAAAAGGAGGAGTTCTGTTTAAATATTCATCACTTTAAGAGTTAATTAACCCATCTACATTACGACCTATACAAACATTGTAAACACAACTTGGATCCTGATCTGAGATCCAAACTGTATCACTGAGACTTTTTGCAAAGCCATAGGTCCAGATAAGGAAGGTAAAAAATTAAATTCTAAATTGCTTATTTCTCAACCAATTCTTATGTTGTGACCACTGACCACTCACACATATTCCACATAAGCGCCTATTAGCGCATTTGCAAACAGAGTAGACCCAGATGAGATAGCTCCTGCAGGAGCTGTCTCATCAGGGTCTACTCTGTTTGCTTATAGAATGTTGTAGATCTAAGATCTGGTCCTACACTGTCTGCCAAGGCAAAACTTCCCTAGTTTCATATGCCGCTAAGGCGTTTAAAAAAATAAGTTAATTAATATTCATGTGGTCATACATACTTACATGAATATTCATGGGGTAAAGTATTGAGAAATAAAATTTCCTTTTTCATAATACTGCAGACGACAATAATTATTGAGCACACAAGAATTAAGCCTATTTAGGTATAACACGCTTATCTGGGTACACAGCTGACAGGTGGCAGACAATTGTGTAGTAAAGTAGATCTACACATGTGAACAAAAAACAACAGCAATTTGGTAACACGGTCAAATCGAACTTCCTACATTCAATGTGCTATTAATCAAGTTAATAAACCATATACCATGTTGAAAGTAGAATTTCATTGACGTTTATCATACTAGATCTATATAAAAAAAGGACCCAGTTTTATATTAAATAGATCTATAGTTAAAAAGTTTGCAGTGCTTCTGCTCTCGGGTGTAGATTTAGCAGGTAACACATTTTGTTGGGAGTAACCTTTCTGGACAATTCTGTGTTAGTCTGCTGCACTAAGGAACACTGAGTTTATCAGAAAAAGAAACAATGGAATGTGTTTATAGGGTTTCCCCCAGGATGGAAAAAGGGCAGGGTAATTATTTTCCAGAGGGCGCTTTTATGCACATGTAATTTTAAAAAAGTGTGCCTTACAAAATTGGGATGTTGTCGAAGGGGTTACTCTTATTTCTTGATTTTTTAACCAATTTTGAAAAAGAAATTGTCCGAGTACGTTTTTAGAAGTTCCTTGTTTAGACTACTTGATGATTGTCCTACAGAAAAGGGATGGGCGAAAACTAAATGTGATTTTTCTTAACCATAATCTGCAATGGTGGGGAACCAAATAGAGGCATCTTAACCCTTCTCATGCTATTCGCGTACATATCTGCATTTGCAAACAGTGTAGACCCAGATGAGACAGCTCCTGCAGGAGCTGTCTCATCAGGGTCTACACTGTTTGCTATGGAGAATTCATTTTTTGAAATTGTATGTTTTTGTCGGAAGTCACCTAATTAATATTCATAAAAGGAAGAGTTAATATTTAAATATTCAGCACTTTAAGAGTTAATTAATAATAATATGGTAGATCAATTAATTTAACCCTTTACTCCACATAAGCGCGTTTGAGCGTTTTTGCAGAGTAGACCCAGATCAGACAGCTTTTGCAGGAGCTGTCTGATCAGGGTCTACTCTGTTTGCTTATAGAATGCTATAGATCTGGTCCTACACTCTCTGTCACAGCAAAAATTGCATTGTTTCATAATTATGCTGTTTAAAAAGTGCAGTTAATTAATATTAATAAGGTCATAAATTCTTATATGAATATTCATGGAGTAAAGGGTTAAAAAATTTAATTATTTTTAATCATATTTGACTGCATTTCAAGTTTCATTTCACATAAAATATTGGCTAGATCCAAGCAACGAGCACCTTTGATTCTAGCTATATTCGGTTGTGCTTTTTTCAAATGCTAACTTTCTTATTTGATAATTTCTCAACCGAATCCTACGTTGTGAAATTGTGACTCGTCACGTTGATTCCTATGTTGTGACGATTCACTGGAATCGTCTCAACGAGACGATTCCAACAAATGGTCACAACATAGGATTCGGTTGATTCGATGAGACGATTCCAACGAATGGTCACAACATGACTTTGGTTAAGATTAAAATAAATATTTCAGAAAACGATAACTTTACGTATGGCTACAGTACATGTATCTAAAGCTCTGTTTACAGTCCTCTAGTTATTTCTTAAAAGGGAGGTAATTCATTAGTTTGAAATTAATTTTAGGGAAAAAACTAATTGAATTTCAGAACCCAAAAAATTTATGCAACAAAAAGGGCAACATTTGCGCCGCGCCACGCTAAATCCCCCCCCAAAAGGGCAAGTTCATTTGCCATTGCGGCGCATTCATTAACATTCAACAATGTACAGTTTTCAACCATAGATGTAGTTTTTAGCTCATCTGATTTTTGGAGAAAAAAATATGAGCTATTTTCATTACCTGATTGTCGTCCGCGTCCACGTCGGCGACGGCGTTGCACTGCTTAGCTTTTTAGTTTTTTTTTTAAGGAGGACCTTTTCTCAGAAACTATTGAAGGTATTGCTGTGAAACGATTCCAACGAATGGTCACAACATAGGAGTTGCTTTGTCTGTCCGTACGTCCGTCCATTCTTATGTCCTGAAAATAGTGTGTGTCAAACTCCTACACTATTTGGAGAAATTGCCTCAAACTTAACAGATAAACAACCTTAATGTGTAGAAGATTGTAAAGAAAGGCATTATTCCTGCAACCATTATTTGCAGAATTACGACCCTTTGTTACTTTGTTCTATATTATGTAGAATATACACTATTGTTTATGTTAGGATTTGATTAAAACTTTCCCGGACGAACAACCTTAATGTGTAGATGATTATAAATGTAAATGATTTTTTCCTACAATTGTTTTTGGCAGAATAACGGTTCTTTCTTTTTTTGAACAAAATGCTAGCTTAAGTGGTGGTATCTGCCATTAGTGTCCTGTGGACACATTACTAGATTTTTTATGTGAATCCCTGTATACCACTGTAATGCTTTGTGTGTGTGTTGTAGGTTCTCAGCGCCACATCGACCAGCCGGGTGAGAAATTAAAGAGGATCAGGGAGAAGAGCCAATCCAGAGTCCTAGATAACAGTGGGCAAACATAACTTTTTCCAACAATATTTCCTGTATTTCTCAACCAAACCCTATGTTGTGAACACTCATTAGAGACAATTCTAACGAGTGGTCACAACATAGGTTTTGATTGAGAAATAAGAAAGTTCTAAGCATTTGAAATACGCACCTTAACTAGACGTGAACTGATGTTTGATTAACCCTTTACTCGATCCACATAAGCGCCTTTGCAAACAGAGTAGACCCAGATGAGACAGCTCCTGTTCTGTAGGAGCTGTCTGATCAGGGTCTACATTGTCTGCTTATAATATATATAGTAGCGATGACAAAGGTTTCACCCGTTGTATCTGTCGCCATACAAAACCTCATTTTTTCGGATACTACTTTTAATAACAATTGCAACTAGTAACGCATTCAAATTTATCTCATTTTAAAGACAACACTTTAAATTGTCAATCATGGGCAATTTCAAGCAACTATTTACAACATATTTCGCGTACGCAAGAACCATAACTTATTACACTGTTGAGTCAGTTTAAAAAAAATGAATGCCAATTTTAGCTCACCTGGCACAAAGTGCCAAGGTGAGCTTTTGTGGTACTCCTGTGTCCCTCGTGCGTCGTCCGTTGTTAAACTTTTCCTTTAACGAACATCTCCTCCTAAACCAATGGGTCAATTCCAGAGTAACATCAGCCAGCAGCTGGAGGCCCTACACAAAAGTCTTGGCGTTCTGCAGAGCTCTCACGGAGGAGGACATACAGCAGTTTACTAGGTAGGCAAGTCTGGCAGTTAACCCTTTACCACATGAATATTCAGGTAAAAGTATATGACCTTATGAATATTTATTAACATACATTTTAGCTCGACTATTCGGAGAATATGGAGAGCTATTGCAGTCGCCTTTTCATCGCCGTCCCCATCACCGTTGCAGCTTGGTTAAAGTTTTTGCCGTAAGGGGTCACACTTGGGAGTCATAGGTCAAACTTATTGGTCAAACGCCTGTTTTTGGCCTGTCAGTCTCTGTCTTGTCTGTTGGTTTGTCTGTCCAAAACTTTAACCTTGGCCATAACTTTTGAACTAGTAGAGGTATCGACTTCATATTTGGCATGCATATTCATCTCGTGAAGCTGCAACTTTTGAGTGCCATGTTAAGGTCAAGGTCATACTTCAAGGTCAAAGGTCAATTTCCCCAACTTTTAACCTTGGCCATAACTTTGAACTGGTAGGAATAGAGACTTCATATATAGCATGTATACTTATCTCATGAAGCTTCAACCTTTGAGTGGTGTCATGTTTAGGTCAAGGTCATACTCAAAGGTCAAACTTATAGGTCAAGCATCTGTTGGGGGCATAGTGTTTCACAAACACATCTTGTTGTAACTCAAAACCGAGTAGGTGCTGACGTCTTGCAAATGGTGCAGAACATGATCAGATGCTGCATTTTGAATGTGGTAGCTGATCTGGGTCTAGTCTGTTTGCGATGTTGAAATCCTTATAATGCACGTTATTGTTAACCATGAACAAAAGTAAAACTTTCATCTGCTCACATTTTAGAACCACTCATTTGCTGACGATTCAAACGAAGCCGCTGACCAAGTGTCAAAAAACTTGGATCCAGATCAGACACTGAGTTACTTGGTGTCTGATCGGGATCCAATCTGTTTGCAATTGCTATTTCCGTCATTTTTATTCGCCCAAAGGGACGTATTATGTTATGGCGCGTGTCGTCTGTCTGTCCATCCGTCTGTCCGTCTGTGAACAAATGTTCGTAAAAAAAATCCCTTCCGCTCTGTAACTTTGTTATGCATGGAGGGATTTTGAAAAAGTTTGGCAGAACTGTAACCATGGGTAGACGGTGTGTCGCGAACAAGAACCATAACTCTGCCATTGCCCGTTACTGAATTATCTCCCCTTTTCTGATTTGCTCCTCGCGGCGTATATTGTCCCGCTTTGCGGAGCTCTTGTTATTTCAAGCAAAAGGGTCTGTTCATTTTTATTTTTCCATTTCAGAGACACAGCCAACACAATACGAGGTAGTGAGGCACACCATTTTGTCCCCAAAAGACATTATTTCTTTATCTTATTTGTAGCTCTATTATTCCAAGAATACTGAGGGCTATTCTACTCACCCTGGTGTCGTTATCATAGCTATTTAGGCATTTAAAGAATAAGGGATCACTTCTGCCGTCTGTCTTTCAGTCTGTCCACTATAAAGACAAGCTATTTTAGCCAACTCATTCCAATATTCAAACTATGGCTGACATTGGTCAAATTTTGCGAAATGCTTTATCTGTAGAAGATGACTGTAATGTAGTTTTAAAATTGAAATCCGGAAAAGAATATAATTGCCATAGTTTGATAATTGGTTTGAGTTCTGAATTTTTTAATAGTCTTTTTAGCCCAGAATGGTATAGAAGTGGAGAACCCATTGATTGCAACTTGTTTGATGATGAATACGTGATTGCTGCTGTGAAATATTGCTATGGACATCCATGCGATATTTCACACATTAATATTGAACAATATCTAGGTGTGTCAGTTTATTTTGGTATAGGAGATCTGATATCTGTATGTGATGCCTTTTTACTAGATAATTTAATGCCTTAAAATGTATTTAAAACTCTAAAAATGGCCTACACAAAAGGTCGAATGAATGTAAAAGAAAAGTGCTTGGAATTTGTTGATGAACAATTTGAAAAAGCAGTAAGTGCAAATGATGATTTTGCACTGTTGCCTTTTGAAATTGTCAAGCAGATAGTATCTCGTGCCTCTTTAAGTGTCCATGAAGAATATTTATTTAGTTGTTTGGCTAGTTACATTAATTCTGCTGTTGAAGATGGAACTGCAATGTTTTTAGAGATTTCTGACACATTAAGCTTCACTTCATTGAGTTTGGAATTTTTTGTGTGTGAATGCGTTCGCCGAGGATTTTTGGCAAATGATGTTCAAAATTCAATTCTTTTGTATCTGTACTCACTGTCTCAACCATTGACCAGTGTTGTACAGTTCCAAAAGCAAAGATCTTTAAAAAAGTCAAATGATGTTTATATTAAAAGGTGTCTAGAGGTTTCTAAAGATTGCACTTGGACGTCTGATTGTTTAAATGGTGATCGCATTGAAATGTGTGACACTCCTTCGAAATTGAAGGCTATAGATATATTTGGAGCATCACTAAGTTCATTTTTTTATCATTTATCTGTTTATGTTTCTATGGATTCTGAACAGGTCAGTGCTAATCATGGGCGAATTGATTTTCCTAACGACCAAAATGTACAGAGCATTAGATTGAAAAGTCTTCTGACTTTACAACCGAATACTTGGTACACTTTGGTCTTGCAACTGAAGGATAAGCCAACTTTTTTTTTCAAATTCTTGCGTTGATACAAGTACAATTTTTCTTTACAATCAGATTGCTAAGGTCACCTTTCGCAAAGCGTCATGTGGATCGTCTTCGGCAACAGGAGGACAATTTTATGGTGTTTTATTATCTGGTAACTAGGTTGATGTATACAGTAGAACCTCTCTAAAGCGACCATTAAATGAAGAAGCATAGGAATCTCTAAAGACAGATGGCAGCTTAATGCAATAAGAAGCTCTGAGAGGAGCTATCTGCATTACTTTCTTGCTGCATTAAGCAGCCACCTGTCTAAAATACCGGTACTTTTTTCTAAATTTAGTGGCCGCTTTAGAGAGGTTCTGCTGTACACTGTCAGTACTTTGCTTGTTAGGGCCCCCCCACCAAGTGTGGGTGCCCTATAGTAATCACCCTGTCAGTCAGTCTGTCGGTCGGTCCGTCAGTCCGTCCATCCGTCCATTCCGTTATTTCTTTTATTCCACTTCTTTCCTGAACAGAGCTATTGCCTTCAAACTTGGAACACTTGATCAAATTAGATACTGTTCTGGTTGGTGATCACAATACGGAGACTATTCTGATCAGTGATCACAATTAGAGACTATTCTGTTTTTATAAGTTCAATAAGTTCATTTTTTCCTGAAAGGTTATAGCTATTGCTTTGAAACTTGGAACACTTGATCACAATTAGATACTGTTCTAGTTGGGTGATTTAAATTAGATACTATTCTGGGTTTATAAGTCCACTTTTTCCCTGAACTGTTACAGCTATTTCCTTGAAACTTTGAACACTTGATCACAATTAGATACTGTTCTGGGTGGTGATCACAATTAGAGACTATTCTGATCAGTGATTACAATTAGATACTATTCTGGGTGGTGATCACAATTAGATACTATTCTGAGCAGTGATCACAATTAGATAGGTATGATTGTCTGGTACTTTCATTTCAACTGACAAAGAATATATGGGGCCCTTTCTGACCTAGTTTGCGTTGTTAAATTTGCATCAATCATAAATTCATCATACAACATGTATATGATTATAGGTTGTCACTCTTTGTATCTTTTGTAAATAATTTGTTCTTCACTTCTATACCAATAATTGAATAATATAGCAGTGATAATTTGTTATTAAATCTGATATCTGAAGATTGTGAAACCCTACCTTCTTCCCAAAATAAATTTGAATCAAAATTAATGTTTTCAAAGCTGCATATGAATGATGAAATGTCTACCATAATTCATCTAAAAGTTTGGACAAACTTGGGCACTAAAAGTTTGGACAAACTTGGGCATACAGTGTAGACCCAGATCAAACTGCTCCTGCAGGAGCAGATTGATCAAGATCTACACTGTTTGCTACTCCATTAGCATGGTCTTGACTCTTTCAAACAACACTAAATACTATTGTGAAACAGTTCGGTGATTGTCACCGAATATTAAATGTGTCGGAACTGTTTGATGAATTACGGTATTTTGAATTATTCTGCTGTTATAAAGTGGCAAGTTAAACAAGACATTACTGTACAAGTAAATGAAAGACAACTATAATCACTTCTCTGTGCTCATACTGGTATATAAAAGTATAGTAAAATTTAATGTATTTTATTAAATTAAATATTGATTGTTATTATTGAATTTTTTGGAAGCCTGGATCAATATTATAGTATAGTCTATAATAGAAGTTCATTTCTTGTACAAAGTAACGATCTAAAAGTGCGTCCATTGTGAATTATGAATTAGTTAATGGATGAAATTGTGATGGCTGTAATATTTCAGTCTGAGATCGTTATTAACCCTTTGCTCCACAGAAGCGCCTATTTACGCCTTTGCAACCATAGTAGACCCAGATCAGATAGGTTCTGTAGGAGTTGTCTGATCAAGGTCTACTCTGTTTGCTTATAAAATATTATAGATATGATTCTACACTGTCAGTCACTGCAAATATGCCCTTGTTTGATATTCTGTTTAAAAAAATCAATTTGCATAAGGTCATATATTTTTACATGAATAATCATGGTGTAAAGGGTTGATCACCAGATTTTTGTACTTGGATTTTATGGTCAGATAATTAGATGATAACATGTTTAAATTTCAATGTTTTTAAAACTTTTGAAAATAGACCTAAGCTGTTTACCTGTACAAATGTGTAAAATGAAAATGACATTTGTGGCTGGTTCATGTCACATTCACTGTATACCTGGATGATGTATAAGAAAAAAATGTAACAATAAGAGGTACTTCCTGTTTTCAGGGTAACAACGCCATCCCGTAATTATGATTTCTCAAGGTATGTCAAGTGTTTCTATATATGATGTATGTAGCTCTTTCTTATATGATACATAAACCTTCAATTTATTGTGTTATTGAACTATTTTTTTACAAATATTTATGTTGCTTTAAGGCACCGTGTGATTCGAAAAGGCAGCGGGGGAGTTCGATTGTAAAGTGTATCTGTACGTCTAATTAAATGTTCAGCCATTCATTGACATCATTTTTAGCTAGACTGTTTTAAGAATAAGGAGGGCTATTCTACTCACCCTGGCGTCGGCGTCTGCATAGGTTTTTAGGTTAAAGTTTTTTAAGGAGGACCTTTTCTCAGCAACCATATATAGTATTGCTTTCAAACTTAACACACTTCGGGTCATCAGTGGACCCTGTATACCAAGGGCCATAACTCTGGATTGAATTTTGACTGAATTATGCCCCTTTTCGACTTAGAAATTTTGGTTAAAGTTTTTGCTGTAAAGCCTTTTCTCAGAAACTATGCAAGGTATTGCTGTGAAACTTCACACACTTACTTGGGGTCATCACTGGACCCTGTATACCAAGGGCCATAACTCTAGATTTACTTTTGACTGAATTATGCCTCTTTTTTACTTGGAATTTTCGGTTATGTTTTCGCTGTAAGGCCTTTTCTCAGAATCAATACAAGGTATTGCTGTGAAACTTCACACACTTACTTGGGGTCATCAGTGAACCCTGTATACCAAGGTCCATAACTCTGGATTAACTGTGAACTGAATTATACCCTTTGCCCCCGGCAACTATGATGCGGGAGCATATAGTGATTGTCCGTCCTTCCATCCGTCCGTCCGTCCGTACGAGGTTAAAGTTTTCGCTGGAAGGCCTTTTCTCCAAAACTATTGAAGGTATTGCTGTGAAACTTCACACACTTACTTGGGGTCATTAGTGGACCCTGTACACCAAGGGCCATAACTCTGGATTGACTTTTGACTGAATTATGCCCCTTTTCAACTTTGAAATTTTGGTTAAAGTTTTCGCCGTAATTTGGGACAAGGCTACCACCGGGGGCATAAGCGTTTATTGAACGCAGCGTCTTGTTCAACTCTGCTTCCCATTTAGTGATAGATTTGCCAAATAGTCCAGCGTGCTGTCCTCTGACAGCTCTTGGTTTTAATATTTTATGTGCAAATTGTTTCTCTACATGAAAAATAAAAATCCTAACTCGCTCCCTGCGTTTTGTGTGTCACAAGGCACCTTAAAGACTGATGTAAATGGTCAGATGTTGTAATACTTACTACCAATCATATGTGACAACAAGAATTGCTATTTCAATTTCACTGTGCACAATGAGTTGGTTTTGGTATTCAATAGGGTAGACTTTCTGATCACAAGGAAATGTCTTGATATAAGAGATGGAATATAAACTGTAAAGCATTAATTATTTCACTGAAAACAAAATAGTAATGTTTCAGTATCTTTGGCGCTAGGATTAACGAAACATCATTATTAAAGTACCTATACACTTACTGATAAGTATAATGCCATGTAACCCATATGGGATGATACTGTAGAAGCTCTCTAAAGCGACATTTACTGAAGAATCACAGATTCCAAATGAGAACTGAGATTTTAATGCAGTTTGAAAGTACAGTAGAATGTCTCTTAAGCGACCTCCCTGTGCGATCTTTCTGCATTACTTTTGTGCTGCATTAAGCAGCCACCTGGCTAAAATACCGCTAAATGTGTTTATTTTCAGTGGTCACTTAAGAGAGGTTCTAGTTTTAATGCAGAAAACTTCAAATGTAGTTTTCTGCATTAATTTTGTTCTGCATTAAGGACATAAATGTCTTGTACACCACCAATAGGTCTACTGTACATTTATTGTATTTGAAGTACATTGTTTTGAGATGAGGTTGGACACAAACATTATTGTACTCAAGTACATTTTACTATCATATAAGGTGGAAGTGATTTAACCCTTTACCCTACATAAGCGCCTTTAAGCGCTCTTGCAAACAGAGTAGACCCAGATCAGACAGTTCATGTAGGAGCTGTATGATCAGGGTCTACTCTGTTTGCTTAAAGAATGTTGTAGATATGATTCTATACTATCAGCCTTGGCAAAAAATCCCTCATTTTATATGCTATTTAAACAATTCAGTTAATTATTTTTCATGAAGTCATAATTTCTTACTTGAATATTCATGGGGTAAAGGGTTAATGAGGAGCAAAGCTTTTGTGTAAATATGACTTTAGTAGCTTCAAAATGTTTTAGACTGTAATTTATCATCTGATTGGGTGTTTAACCCTTGTCATGCTGATCTCAGATTTACATAAAATTCCAAACAGTGTAGACCCGCATGAGACGGCTCCTGTATGAGCGGTCTCGTCAATGTCTGCACTGTTTGTTATGGAGACTTCATTTTTGGAAAATTTACATTTGTTTAATAACTCATCTAATTAATATTAAAAAAGGTAGTAGTTATTATTTAAATATTCAGCAAGATAAGAGTTCATACTAACACAGAACAGAATTTATTTATGAACTCTTTGTAGAAATAAAGGATCTAATATGCCTGTTCCATCGGAGGGGCTATCCGTATAGACTGATACACTATTTGTTGGAGAGCAGACACAACTTTAAAATAAGGTTTGTTAGTTGTTTTTGTAAAGGAAATAAATACAAATAATTTTGTTTCAAATGTAAACAAGTATTTCTTTCTTTACTGCCTAAGGTTCATGTAAATAGTCGAAATGACCATTTTAGCCTATTTTCAAATGTGAATTATGCAAAGTAAAATGAATAATTACGAATTGGCTATACACCAAAGAAAATAGCTATTCATAGTGCCTCATATATAAATCAGATGAGCGTCTGCACTAGTGCTGAAACGATTAACCGGTTAACCGGTAACGGTTAGAAACTGCCGGTAAACCGGTTAGAAAATCAGTAACCGGTTAACCGGACTAATTACTCCCCTTGTCTACAATCGATAGATTGTCGTCCGCTGCGGGTCAGTGATTTCCCTTATTATTATTATTATTATTATTATTACTTATTATTAAAGACTTAATTTTAATCTGCTTAGAACGGAACGTATACCACTATACATGTTGCTGTATCTGTCAAACCGATATACGCCGTACACGTAGGCGTACATTGATTCGACAGACACAGCAACGTTATAAGTTATTTGAACTTATTTCTAACATTCTGCTCATGCAAAGGCCACGTTTCGGTTAACCGGTTAACCGCGGTTAATAGGACCGGTTAACCGGTTACAAATTTCTCCTAACCGTTTAAACACTAGTCTGCACCCGCTTGCAGTGCTCTTGTTAAAGAAAATAACTACACACTTAAGATAATTTTGTCATTTTTTACATGTTTAATTGTTCAGTAAATCCGCTCATAAAAAGGATCATGTTTTTGCGTAGAAGTATTAAAAAAATGATGTTTCTCTAATGCATTTTTTAGGATGTTTTTATGTACACTATTTTCCTGTTTGGTGGTTAAGGGAATCTTTTATAAGACTATGTCTAGATATCTGGTGTATATTGCTCATAGTGTCTGTAATTTTGTTGGTTTGTATAATTTCCATTGCACATTGTTTCACAAAGTAATCTGTGTAACTTTTGTTATGTTTTTACGCCATTATGATCAAATGAGCTTGGTTTTTATATGCCCAAAGGGACGTATTATGTTATGGCGCGTGTTGTCTGTCCGTCCGTGAACAAATTCCCTTCCGCTGTCTAACTTTGTTATGCATCAAGCAATATTGAAATATTTGTACACACATGTTGCCCAATAGTAGATGGTGTGTCGCGTATAAGAACCATAACTCTGCCATTGCCCGTTACTGAATTATCTCCCCTTTTCTGATTTGCTCCTTTGGGCGTATATTGTCCCGCTTTGCGGAGCTCTTGTTAGATTTCAAACTATAGGACATTGCAAATCGTGTAAACTCAGATCAGCTACCACTTTTTGAAAATGTGACATCTGATCAGGCTCTACAGTGTTTGCTCTTCAATTCTGCAAAACAGAGTAGGTGCTGATTTAGCAGCAAACAGTTCCGACTGATGCTGCATTTTTAATGTGGCAGCAGATCTAGATCTACACTGTTTGTAAGGTCATATACTTGGAAAGTCTAAAGGGGTGTTTTTATGGACTGTGTGTATTGGCAGTTTCAGCTACCTCCAGAAGAAAGTAATACCCTCTCTAGGGTTGAAGAGAAGGGGGATAATCGAAACAGATTTTGATGAAATCTTGCGTGCTTCAGTTGTAAGTTATTGTTGTCATTCAAATAAGTATGGAACAACATTTTTGAATGGAAGTTAGATTTGGATAATTATTTGAACAAATTTTCTTAACCCTTTACTCCACATAAGCGCCTATTAGCGCCTTTGCAAACATAGTAGACCCAGATCAGACAGCTCCTGTAGGAGCTGCCTGTCTGGTCTGGGTCTACTCTGTTTGCTTATAGAATGTTATAGCTCTGATTCTACACTGTCTGCCATGGCAAAAATTCAGTTGATTCATATACTATTTTCAAAATATAGTCCATTAATATTCATAAGGTCATAGATTCTTACATGAATATTCATGGAGTAAAGGGTTAAAGAAATGGCAATTTTAGTAAATTTTCAATCAACTTACTGCCATAAATATAAAAAAATTGGGCAGGATCAGACATGATTTATCAAATCTTTCAACCCGAATTTTTCGCCTGCCAAATTTTCATCTTCAACAATTTTATTGTCTGGAACAATTATTTGGAACTATTTTACTGTTTTTTTGTCTGAAATGTTGGAGAATTAGTCTGATTGTCAAACAGTTGGGATCTTGGATCCGGCCGCACAAACTGTGGGGCCTGATCTCGATATAAACTGTTTTATTTTTATACAACATACCAGGACTGATTTCTAATGAAACTGCTTTTAAATGGATCCTTTGTATTAATTGAATTAGTATTTTGTCTTTAAGGTCTGCTAATACTCTTGCATTGCAAGGCACAATATTTTGTACAAACATCAAAACCAAAATGTGTATTGACCTGGAATTTGCACATTAAATGCACTCTTGGCTACATGTATAACTGTTTCAACCCAATAGACCTCTAGTTTTTCAAAATGTTTGGCTTCAGTTCAGATCCCACAGAATGTGGGACCAGAGCTGAGATCCAACCGGTTTGACGTTCCGACCCTTATTTCTGCACACCAAAAAACTGAAATATTATCAAAAACGATCGCGGACTATAATAGTGTTGCAGACAACAATTTAGCAAACAATAATTTTATGTTGAAATAGTAAACAAAAACATCAAGTCATCTTGAATAATTATTTCCGAGCCCAGCCCAGATGACGCCTGTTTAATGTTGCTAATTTGTACAATGTAAAAATGTTTCTAAAACAGGTCTCTCGTAATTCTTGGGTTAGTGATGCTGATGAATTCAATGTTTAAATAGTCAAATTTATACCTAATTCTTTGGTTTCTAACTCATGAAATAAGTATGTTGATGAGGAAATTGACAATTGTATTCATTTAATTCAGCTCTTGTTTGTTAAAGTTTTCGCCTTAAGGCCTTTTCTCAGAAGCTACAAAAGGTATTGCTGTGAAACTTCATACACTTACTTGGGGACAGCAGGGGGCCCTGTATACCAAGGGCCCTAACTCTGGATTTACTTTTGACTGAATTATGCCCCTTTTTGACTTGGAAATGTAAGTTTTCGCTGTAAGGCCTTTTCTCAGAAACTGCAAAAGGTATTGCTGTGAAACTTCATACACTTACTTGGGGTCATCAGGGGACCCGGTATACATAACTCTGGTTTGACTGTTTGATTGAAATATGCACTTTTTTGACTATGCTTACCATTTATGTAGTCGAGCGCGCTGTCCGACAGCCCTTGTTTTTTACCACAGACAATGAATACACTATAACCTCTCTAAAGCGACTACTAAGATGGACATGTAGCAGTATTTTAGATTGGTGGTTTAATACATTGCAAAAGTAATGCAGAGAGCTTTCTGCATTACTTTTGTACTGCATCATAAGCTGCCACCTGTCTTTAGAGATCATTATGCTTCTTCATTTAGTGGTCGCTTTAGATAGTTTCTACTGTACATTTTTATATAGACCACTGCATTCAGGAAAAGGCAATTTTTTCTGTCTGCATGGGATACGGAACACATAAAGAAATCCTACATAGGTATGTCGAGAACAGGATGAATGTGTAATGGATATGAAAATAATGAATGAAATACATTTGCTATTCCATCCACATTTGTTTTCTTCTTAGACCGAGATAAGTAATGGTTTGGCTGGGTCGGAGCAGTTGAGGAAGACGCTGGCATTGAATTATGAAATTCGAATACCAAGGTTAGAATTCAATATCATTAATATTCTTACCACAAACATGATCATTGGCTTTTGCATGAGAGCTATGCTAATGAGTACTGACTGTTTGAATTAAACTAAATTATCATGCTAGGTCAAATGCCGATTTATATAATCGCGTTGAAATACACTGGAAAATTGCAGCTGAAACATGCAACATCCCATAGTGTAACTGCTCAACTTTGTTTTTACCAATTGCAGAGCTGGATGTTTTGAATTTGTGTGTGCGAAAAGTCGGGGGGAAAGTGACGCATTCAATGATATTCTCTGTGCATGCTGTGCAAACACTCTGGATCCATAATCAGAACCTCTTAAGTGCGGGCCCTGACCACGACCAATACTGCTCGTCGCTCGAGACCATTTCTGCAAAACATAATTTCGCAGAAGGCAAACACACCAAATGGAAATTACACATATTTTTTACTTCTATCCTGTTGCTAAAATTGTTCTTTGCTTCAAGGCGCGATTGCAGAGTTAAAAAGACCATCTAAACCGCTCTGGTTTCAGATCGGGTATTAATTGAATGTCCAACAGCCTGTATCCAGATCATGTATATATCCCGAGTTACATGGTGTCTGATCTGGAATAGAGGTATTTGCAGGCTAAGGGTTAAAACATTCACTGCAGATGTCTAATGCTTATCCTGCTGCTAAAATTGTCATTGATTCAAAGACGTAACTGCTAAATTTACACCATCCATATGTAATTGAGCAAGGTTACAGCTTTGATCCATATCAGACGCTGGGTTATATTTCGTTTGATCTGGATCCAAGCTGTTGGAATACATTTACCTTTTGGTTTGGTATTTAATTTTTCCCAAGTGTCCGATATCATTCTCACAGTACAGGAACCCGGGACTGTTGTTATTGGAAATGCATGCAAGGAGCTACTACACCCAGACATTGTATCGTGTGAAAATATAATTTGAACAATATATAATGGCCTGCGTCATGCCAAAAGGGACACTTGGACATTAAAAAACACGACCCAGATCTGATGGATCCTCCACAGTATGTAGCGGTAGATAACAGTATTCTTCCACTGATGAGTGTCACAAAGTGCAGACGATGCGTCAGAGACGCGGCGACTGGTCTGGATCTATATGTCCGAGTGCCCCTTTTCGCATAATGCGGCCCAGATAATTATTAGTGTATATTTATGGAAAGCCGGAGTTCACCCCACCGACGATGAACCTTTTTCCCTATATATTCTATGGTCTCCATCTACTACCCCTAAATCGGCGGAGAAGAACAATTCCGAAGTTACGTCGAGCTCCATCGTCGGTGGAAGTAGCATACT
>JAULCE010396502.1:0-10062 GCA_032359355.1 Macoma nasuta | reverse complement strand
TTATATGTATGCATGCAAATGTATTGCATGATCTACTAAAGCCATGCACTAAAACTATCCAATTCAAGCCCCAGGCCTACAGTGATTTTCGGCACTTTGATTATCATAAGCAGGGTGACCATAATCGTACCATGAAAAATCCGGAGTAGAGATCTTGGCAAATATTCACCTTTACACGTGCTCTGTAAGAAACTATGATGACATTTGCAAACAGCATGGGTCCTAATGAGACGCCGTGTAACACGGCGTCTCATTGTAATCCATGCTGCTTGCAATTTAATAACAATGGTTATAGAGAATATTTCTAAAATCCGGCGATCTTCGGAAATATCCGGAGAAATGGTCGGCCTGCATTAGGCATTCCTTTTCATCAGATACTGTATTTGTAGATGCATATAAAAAACGCATATCAAGTAATAGTTTTAAAGTAGAATTGATTATGCACAAAACTGACTTCACAAAGTGTAACAATATTAAGTTCGTGGCCCTGTCACGGGGGATAATATGGAGTTAACAAGGCAATAGTTTCTACATAAACTATTTAATATATGATTCTATGACTAAATATACAGTGAATCTAAATAAGCAACTTGAAATATATTGGTAATGATAAGCTATAAAACAGTCACCGAACTCGTGGCTCCAACGGTAACCTAGAGACCACATTTATCAATCCATGTCACTTTAACAATTGTATCCAATGACATCCATTTGCACTTTTTAACTCTAAATCAATGATGTATGTTAGTTAAATTCCAATATAGTATATGCCATGTAGGTTTGCAGCTTATGGGAATATGGTTCTGGTTTCTTGTTATCTGGTTCTACGTCCGCCCTGGCAAGTTCGAGTCAAGACCCCTTACCGTCTGCTTCACCATAAAGGGCTTGATCCCCTCGGAACTCTTCCAAAACTCTAGAAAACTAGTCCCCTCAGAACAATTGGCAGCTTTGCAAAATGCTGTTAGCTCCTCGAGCTGATACGTTCTGCACTGAGTCTCAAATATTGAGGCCATACATGCCCTGTCAGCATCAATTACCAACCCTTTGTTGTTCCTATCCCGTTTAACTAAAGGTTAAAACTGAACAGATACAAGAAGATACTGTTTACAGATAAAAATAGGGAGACAAGCATACGTATTAAAGATATTTACAAACTGAATCAGAATCCCTATAGAGTCTCATAAGTCCTGAATCTACTCTTGACACTACTGACATATTTCTGTATTTTTAACCACTCATCTGAAAAGCAGATTTTTGTTCATTACAATTTTAAAAACATTTTTTGTAACAAACTGGTTGAACTGCAGCCTGTTGACTGAGGTGATGCATCTGGGAGACTCATCCAGCGAAGCGTGGATTCATGTGACATTGGCAATGGATGCCACCCAAGGTGTTTTATCAGCATACTATCGAGGAAGATTAGTGGCCACACGGGAATTGTCCAGGCTAGTGAGACATCCCCTGGTTCAAGACGGTCAGCTGCGAGTCGCGTCAAGCGGTGACACAGGTAGTAAAACATTAAAACATTATATGGAATGTAACGGAATATGTGTGTAGTTGTTCAACGGTTCAGAGCATGTCTAGCCCCATCGGTACTTTTTTCTTCTATTCGACCTTGACACTTTCCTCAACTGTACTTCGCCTCTATAGCAGACGACTATTAAACATATTTTAGGAAATGAAGCATTTGTTGGTAACAGACAAATGCCCCATTTGTATGCCCCCAGATCAAAATCTGGGGGCATATTAATGTTGCCCTCTATATTTGTTCGTTTGTTTGTTGGTTGGTTGGTTGGTTTGTTTGGGGCCCAACTTTAAAATTAGCCATAACTTTTGAAATGATACAGGTGCAGACTTCATATTTGGCTTGCATATATATTTCATAAAGATGCACATTTTGAATGCAAACATGTCAAGGTCAATGTCATCCTTCAAGGTCAGCGGTCAAATATATAGGTCAAATTACAAATTATAACATTGGCCATAACTTTTGAACTAGTGCAGATAGAGACTTCATAAAAGGCACGCATATGTATCTCATTAAGCTGCACATTTTGATTGGTAACTTTTTAAGGTCAAGATCATCCTTCAAGGTCAAAGGTCAAATATATTGGTCAAAGTAACTGGCAATATTTTTTGAACTAGTAGAAATAGAGACTTCAAACTTGACATTTATGTTTAGCTTAAGGAGCTGCACATTTTAAATGGTCATATGAGAAGGTCAATGTCATTAATTAAGGTCAAAGGTCAAATATATGTAACTTTGGCAATATCTTTTGAACTGGTACAGTTAAATACTTAAAACTTAACATTTATATTTAGCTGAAGGAGCTGCACATTCTGAATGATCATATGAGAAGGTCAAGGTCATTAGTTAAGGTCAAAGGTCAAACATATTTGTTTGGCAATATCTTTTGAACTAGTACAGATAGACACTTCAAACTTGACATTTATGTTTAGTTGAAGGAGCTGTACAATTTGAATGGTCATTATGAGAAGGTCAAGGTCAGTAATTAAGGTCAAAGGTCAAATATACTAGTCAATGTGCAACTGGGGGCATATGTGTGGTGTTTCACAAACACTGCTTTCTTGTTTGTTTTTGTTTTTATTGGACTATTTTTTTTTTACTTTGTCACAATTTCTTTCTTATCTATAACTGACTATACTTTAAATTTCAAGAAGATGCATGTAAGAAATAGAATAATTGTATGTTAAAGTGTAAGATTAAGTTTTATTTCACTTTTGGGAAGCAAGCGTGGTGTTCTCACTCATGGCTTCGCCACTCATGAAAACACCACCTTTAGTTCCCACTCCATGATATAATATTTGATCTTACACTATAACATACAATTATCCTCTATTTCTTACATGCCTAACAGTGATTTATAGGGAATTCTAAGAACAAATTTTATTTCACTCGTGGGAAGCAAAAGTTGTGTTCTCACTCGTGGCTACACCAGTTTGATTTTATTTAATATACAACAAATATTTTTGAATATCCGGATAAGATCCAAATCAAGTCCTACAAAGTTGGATCCAGATCAAAGTCTAACAATATGCTTGGTCAGATCTTCAACATTTTACACTTGGATCCTATTTGCAAAATTCAAGAGATGGTATATTTACTTAAACAATTTGAGATAATAACTCATCATACAAGAATTACATGTAACCTAGCATGCAAATAGTTTTATTACAGAAATGATGCTGCATGCCTGATTTAACAAAGTGATATAGTTTTTGGTAAATAACTAATGTAATAACAATGAACGTAATACATAACATTAGTAGCGTTAAAATGACTGCACTATGTAGCAATGTTATATATATTTAGCGCTAACAACCATCACATTGGAATTTATAATTTAAATAGAATATTACATTCGTGGTCATTCAAAATGAAATTTATTATATTAACCTTGTTTATAAAATCTCGCCCATGCTCGTTTTTATCTATTTTAGAAAACTCTTTTAATAAAGTTCATACTGAATGACCACTCTTGCAAATATTCTCAATTTATGTGTACTTTTAAAGGAAAAAAGAAGATGGAAACATTTCAAAATTACTAACAGTGTAGACCCAGACGAGCCAGCTAACACTTTAATGCTAGGTCTGATAAGGCTCTGCAATATTTAACCCTTTACTCCATATGATTTTGTAGCCTTTTTCACAATGAAAGTATGTGCTGAATAGGCAGATAATAGAAGACACGCAACACCTATTTTGATTTGCTTTGAAAACATTGTGGAAAATGGAGCATGCTCCATTTCCCACAATGTTTTCAATAGTCGTACGCTACAGAGGCCTATCTATGGAGTGTAGGGTTACGGTGGTTGAAGACTTTTGCTTCACTTGCTATTTTTTAGACTTATCCACAAGGAAAGAATCTGATGAAATGGATGAATAACTAGCGATAGGCAAAAGTAATTTTTGAATTGTATTAAAAATATTGTTAGAAATGAAGCATGTGCTCGTTACGAGCCTATGCTTCTTTTCCTACTATGTTTTCACTAGCTATCAGTTACAAAGGTGCTAAAACACTGCTTTCTTGTTTGTTTTTGTTTTTATTGGACTTCTATGGAGGAAAGGGTTAATCAAACTCTATCCCCCTTCATCTGAAACTCCACTTTACAGCCTGTTAACTGATCTATAAAGTTTATTAACCATTATCCCAATATTCATGACTACTGTCAGGATTGTTATTTTCCTAAACAGCTTGGATCCAGATCAGATGCCAATTAACTCTGCATCTGATCTGAATCCATGTTGGTTGTCACTCCACCAAAACAAGTCACAAAAAATCAACGGGAAACTGAAGAAGTTTAAAAGTGCAACAGACAGGAGTTTGAGCAGACAACAATGTTTGCAGCAGGGTAAGGGTGCAACCAGCTGATGTAAAGTCACGAAGTGAGGGATGCATATTAGTATAACCTTTTACTCCTAAGTTGAAGTCCTCTTTGGGGCCTCTGTAGCGAACAACGTTTGCAAAAAATATGGAAAATGGAAGCATTTGCTCTCAAGTGTACTGACACATTGCTGTAGACTTTTGGTTTTTAACCTTTTCCTCCACAAGCTATTGTTAGACTTATCAAACAAGGACACAGTCTGATGAACAATGTAACAATCTAGGCAAAAGAAGAATGCCATTCTTAAATTGTATTGAGGACATTGTAGGAAAAGGAGAATTTGTTTCTGCAGGGCAAATGCTCTATTTTATAAAATGTTTTTAACAAACGCTTGGATGGAGGGAAGGGTTAAAAAGTAAATGCTGCACATAATCTACAGAATAACTTTGAAACTGTTTATTTATTGATCAGGAGAGGATGCTGCCAATTACAGCTATAATCTTTAATACTGAAGAATGAATTACTTTGAAATTATTATCCCTTGTTCAAAATGTAGTCACTGCCAGGTGGTGTTGTGAGCTATTGAAACCAATGTGGGAAATGGAGCATTTGCTCATAGTGAGCAAATGCTCCCTTTTCCACAATGGTTTCAAAGCTATTTAAAATTTGTTTTTTCCTAGATAATATTCCATTCATCATATGCTTTCATTGTGAATGAGTCTTAAACAACATGGATTTAAAAGCAAACCAGATGTCTATATCTGCATGTTGTAACAGCTTGGCTTTGATAATTGCAAGTCGGGCTATAGCTGTATATATACACACGCTTACTAAACACATAAATTTGTAATCAGTGCGAGATATCTGCTCAATATGTGCCACTATAATTTGACACCAGATGGTTCGGCTTCACCAGTACTGAAAATGGGTAGCCAAGGATTATTAGTGAATAAGACCATTTTTGTATTGACTTGATGTGCCTTTAACTCGGTGGTAAATGAACGCTGTAATATTCAAGATATGGCACTGCAAATAACCCTTTACTCCATATGCTATTTTAGTCTTATTCACAAAGGAAGTATATGATTAATAGGAAGAGTATTTAAGAGAACAAAACACATCAGTTTTGAATGGCATTGAAAATTCTATATTGTGAAAAATGGAGCATGTGCTCATGATGAATAAACGCACCATTTGCCACAATGTTTTCAATAGTCTACTACAGAGGCAACAAATGGTGTATCATTGGAGTCTAGGTTTAAGCCCTTTATGGGTCACTACAAAAGTGTCTGCTTCAACTGCTGGCTGTTCCATTTTTCAAAAGTGTCATTCACTCTTTGGAGAAACAACATGTATTGTCAGACAGTTACTCAGCATCAGATCCGGATCCAAGTCATTTGTAATTCTGACTGCAGTATTTAACCCTGTACTCAATGAATATTTATGTTGAATGAATTGAATGATGTTAAAATGACTCATTATGCAGGGGAATATTTTTATTAGTTTGGATTACCCAGTGTGAATTTAATTAGAACCATTAAAAAACTTTGACATGTATCTGCAATGCAGAAACTTATTTTGGGGTTCAGATTTTAGTTTCAAAGCATGAGTTTGATTTACTTGAATTCAAGAACATTAGATTCCACTGGAAAATACCCGAAACCCTATTTTAACACTTATTTTAAGTGTAGGGTTTTAAAGACCTTTGATTAACCTTGACCAGGCCTTGTATTCATCAGCCTATTCTCAGACTGGAACCCAAGAATAATCTCTAACCATTTTATTTTTGCGCTCAGCTTCTACTAGAAGCTTGGTGCCAAACTAAATGGTTAGAGATTATTCTTGAGATTTGAGTCTGAGAATGAGTTGGTGAATACAAGGCCAGCTAGGCCATACAAACTGTAGAACCTGATCTGGCATCCAAACTATTTATACACTTGACCCTTACAATTCTGAATATTTATATCCTTTGAAAGGCCATCAATTGTCATCTGCACTTTTTGTTGTCCGCTCATACTTATATATTTTTATTAGTCCCCTACCATGAAATGGTATGGGGACTATAGGTTTGCTCGATTCCGTTCATCGGTACGTCCATCTGTCCGTCCGTCTGTCCGTCTGTCCGTACGTCCGTCTGTCGGGATTTCGTGTCCGGGCTGTATCTTCCATATGCGTGATTGGATTTTGATGTTACTTCACACAATTATTCTCCATAACAAGATGATGTGTCATGCGCATCACCCAGCCTCCTACGCCCAAGGTCAAGGTCACATTTTGGACTTAAACATTTGAATGACAATTTTGTGTCCGGTCTGTATCTTCCATTTGCTTGATTTGATTTTGATATTACTTCACTTAATTATTCTCCATAACAATATGATGTGGCATGCGCATCACCCAGCCTCCTATGCCCAAGGTCAAGGTCACATTTTGGACTTAAACATTTAAATGGCAATTTAGTATCCGGGCTGTATATTCCTCATGCTTGATTTGATTTTGATATTACTTTACACACTAATTATCCATAGCAAGATGATGTGGCATGCACATCACCCAGCCTCCTTTGTCCAAGGTCAAGGTCACACTTTGGGCTCAAACATTTGAACCACAATTTCGTGCCCGGGCTGTATCTTATACATGCTTGATTGGATTTTACTTCACACTATGATTCCCAAAAGCAAGATGATGTGTCATGCACATAGCTCAGCCTCATTGTCCAAGGTCAAGGTCACTTTTTGGGCTCAAATATATTAATCACAGTTTTGTTTATACGGGCTGTTGCTTCCACATGTTTGATTGGATTTTAATATTACTTTACAAAGGTGTTTTCCATAGCAAGATGATGTGTCATGCACATTACTCAGCCACCAGCTCCACAGATCAAGATTACAGTTTGGGTTCAAATGTTTTTACCACCATTTCTTGTCTGGGCTGTATCTGCCTCATTTTTAAATGGAATTTGATATTACTTTACACAATTATTTTCCATAGTAAGATGGTGTGTCATGCACATCCCAGTACCGTACTCCCAAGTTCAAAGTCATAGTTTGGGCTAGGGCTTTTCTGTCGTGTCCAGGCTGTGTCTTCCACATTCTTGCATGAATTACTAAACACATTTATATACCATAGCAAGATGATAATGTCATGCACAGCATCTCAATGTAAAGGTCACAGTTTGGGATCAAACAATCTCATGCTTGTCTGTTGTGCTGTCCGGTAGGGGACTTTTGTATTGCTTGCAATACTCCTTTAACTTGTTGAAACAAAATCTGCTCTGAAACTACTAGATGTTGCCACTTAAAGTTTTAGCTAACTTGCATACTAGTTAGCGACAAGAATTGGCAACATCTTCATTTTGTCAAAGTTATTCCTGTTTTAAGTCATAAGTTTCCCATTGGCCATTTTTTTTGAACTTGAGCAGATAGACTTCATGCAATGCATGTATGTGTATCTCATGCAGCTGCTTATTTTAGTGGTAACATATCAAGGTCAAGGTCATCGTCTTATGTCAACGGTCAATTTTTTGAACAAATGCAGATAGCCACTTCATAAAAGACATGCTTGTGTATCTCATGGGGCCACACATTTTCAGTGGTAGCATGTTTTGGTCAATGTCATTCTACAAGTCCGAAGGCCAAATTAAAGGTCAAATTTACCAACATTTACATTGGCCATAACTTTTGAATTAATGCAGATAGAGACTCTTATTAGGGATGCATGTGTATCTCATGGAACTGCACACTTTCCTTGGTAACATGTCAAGGTCATTCTGTAAGGTCAAAGGTCAACTTCTGAATGAATGCGGATGGGGCAAGCATTGTGTATCTCATGGAGCTACACATTTTTAGTGTTAACATGTCAAAAGGTCATCCTATGAAGTTAAAGGTCATATGTTGAAAAAATGCAGATAGATACTTCATATTAGGCATGCATGTTATTTATTGAGCTGCACATTTTCATTGGTAACATGTCAAGGTCAAGGTTATTCTTTAAGGTCAAAGGTCAACATTTGAACTTATTCAGAGAAAGACTTCATATAAGGCATGCCTGTGAATCTCATGGAACTGCACATTTTCAGTGGTAACATGTCAAGGTCATCCTTCAATGTCACAGGTCAAAAATAGAGAAAAATGGTATTATAATCTATATCTTAATTCTTTTGTTGGCATCATGTAATTGTTCCAAGATTTCATGTTGTAAATTTCTTGCTAGGATACTCGAGCAGACGAGTGTCAGACACCCGCAGGTGTTGATCTTTTTTAACTTTTTATTGCCAGAGCACTTAAACTTTTGCCTTCTGGTGAAAAATGTGATTTTTCTCTGGCAGACAGAATGTTAGTGCTCTTGCAATGAAATCAAAATTTGAAAATTTCAGTCTAAACTATCGGAATTATCAATTTGAGAGGTATATTGAAGCCAGATAGCATCTCGTGGGCTTCCTGCAATATAGTTGTAACTACTTCACATTTATGAAGGAGTTACAATCATATTGCACTAAGCCCAAGATCTGTTATCTTTGATAGTACCATTTCATGCCTTTGCATTCCATCCTTACTTTAACTCTTGACCAAATAGAAGTAAAAACACTGCCCTGTCCCAATGTCATCACTGGTTGATTTTATTGAATAACAGAGTAGCACAACTGTTTTTCACAGCAATGTGCCTTTTGACACACCTTTGTAGCAGATGGTTTGAGCAAATGCTTCATTTTCCACAATATTTTCAAACCCATTCAAAATGTACATTTTCCTTTCTCCTAGATATTCTTCCATCACATCAGATGACTTTCAGTGTAGATAAGTCTAAAAATAGCTTATGACATAAAGAGGATCTCACATGATTGTTCATGGTATATTGAAAATATAAAACGAGTTGTCAGAAACTGTACAAAACAAAGCTCTCCTAGTTATATATCGAGAATATTTAATGACATTATATCACGCTGGCTATGTCATTTATGATATAAAATGGGGTTAAAAATAGCCTTCCACATTTTGGTATTTACAGGAGTACAATTTCGTAGAGACTTGGGATCGGGAGTTCTTGAGAAAGTTTCACGTGATGGCTGACAAGGAGGGCTTCAACATAGAGGAGTACAACAGACTGACGAACCTCATCTCCCAGTGCGAGAGTGATCTACGCAGGTTGCGCGATCCTCTACAGGCCCATCTTCCTATTCGAGAATTATAAAATGTCCGCCGGATCATCCTGTACCTCATAATGAAGGGTTCCCATAGTAACAAATATCTTAGCTGTTTTATACTAAAACAGAGCTACAGATATGCAAGTATCTGAAATATTAAAATCCGTATACTTCTCTACCGAAGTCTGTAATGTGATATTTATCTAGGCCTCTGTAAAGCAATCATAAGATCAAAGATGAAACATGCATTTCCGCGTCCAATTATACTCCTACAATCACAGATGTGAAAGCAGTGTATTGAAATAATCTTGTCTGTAGAATCGGTTAAACTGGGTCAAAATTGAATACTTAACCATAAGCTTTTCCGCAAAATTAACCTCTTGTCCTGCTGAATATATATAGATTCTCTCTCTATAAATAGGGCCCCAGATAAGGTACATATTTAAATTGCTAGAATCCTTATTTCTTCACCAAACCCTATCAAGTGACCACTCGTTAGAATCGTCTTTTCAAGACAATTCTAATGAGTGGTCACTGGATAGGGTTTGGTGAAGAAATACGGATTTGGTATA
>JAULCE010396391.1:0-10063 GCA_032359355.1 Macoma nasuta | reverse complement strand
CATATGCTCGTTACGAGCAAATGCTTAATTTTCTAAAATGTTTTCAATAGTCATTAATTATAGAGGCGTTAAAAAGCACTTCTGTGGAGGAAAGGGGTAATATAATTGTTTTTATATCTTATTGTTTTTTTTCAAATATCATTATTATATATGCCATAGAATTGACTGGTGTGGGTGTGTACTGTAAAAATGTATTCAATGTATTTATAGTGTAAACATAGTCCATATATTCAATGAAAATGTTATTTATTTAACCTCATCCAACTGATCGTAATCATTATAGATGATGCAAAGAATTTTGATCCAGATTTACTACCAAGTAACTAACGTTTTACCTGGACCCATTCTTTTTAATACATGGACACTGTTTTGTCAAAAGTGAAGCAAACCGCCCAACTTTTAAAATGTAAACAAAACTTTTGAACAAGAACTTGAGCAAGTAAAATCATGCTCATTCTGAAATTAGGTATTGAGTAATAAAAATCGAGTAAAGTATTCTGAAGGTATTCTTGATCATAAGGATAGTTGTTCAGCCACATATTTATCTTGACTTTTGAATATATTATTAGTTTAAGCAAAAGTGTCACATTTAGGCAGCTTGCAATAGTTTAATCCGTAACTTTACTTCTTGAAGTTTTAAATTTTTATTCTACCATCTTCGAAATGCAGCTATAATTATCGGATTCAGAATTTGTCTTCTGCTAGATGTTTCGCTTCAACTTTGGTAGAACTAGTGGCTGAGTTTCAAACAGCTTGGAATCTGGTCAGACCCCGAATAACTCTGCGGCAGAATCAATCCGATTACAATATTACTATAAGTGTTAACCCTTAACCGCATTTAGTGCCTTTTGACGCCTCTAAAGCAGATTACTTTGGTAAAATTGTAGAAAGGTTTGCTTGTTACAAGAAAATACTTTATTTTCTACAAAATGTTCAAAACTGTAAACAATAGAATTTTCCTTTCTTATGGATATTCTTCCTCTTCATCCAATGCAGTTAAATAAGGCAATTCTTTGTCATAGCAGAAAAAAGACCCAGATCCAACAGTCAATTATATCAAACCCAGAACAGATCTGATCTTCTTTCTGAACTTTCTGATATGGGTCTAAATACTTTGCAAAAAGAACAATTGTGGTTAAGATGAAGGAAGAGTTATAATTTTGCATGGCGTGTAATTTTTGTGTGTTGCTTACTGCTATCTCAAGTCTTACAGAAAATGTCACGTTTTCTTTCTGAGTTTATGTACAAGTAGTATGTAAACAGAAATATAATTCATCAATGCTTAACCGATACTTGAACAAGGCTACAATGAAATCCAATCTTAATTACATGTAAAGCGACAAATCTGTGTTTATCTGATAAACCCGTCTGTCACAGGACTATAGATAGCGCGCGGTATTTGGATAAACAGATAAAATAGGACACGCCTGTGACTTACCCGAGTTGTAAAACTAACTCAGTTTTAAATTCCTGGCCATATATCTATGTTTGTTATCGATTTGTTTTTATAGTGTATTGATCAAAATAGCAAGATAGCGCTTTGGGCTTATACTAGGAATGCAGGTCATGTTTAATAAATAAATCTAATTTATGTCTTAAGTGTCCATCCTAGTTAAACCTTAAAAAGCAGTTCAGTGCGTGCAAAGTCCCTTTGTGAATCTAGATAAGATATATACAATTATCACTTTGGTACAGTCCTACCTATACATGTTGACAGTGGCGTCACACTTTGTTTACTCTTTCAAAATTATAGAGACGTTTATGTTACAATGTCAAACAATAAAGTTTAGATCAGAGGATTCCTACAGGAACCCTCTGATCAGGGTCTTTGCTGTTTGACAATCTCTTAACCTGTAAACAAAAAGTGACGTCACTGGCAAAATTAACCAGTAGGGCTGTAGAATATGGAAGTTATGACGAACGGTGCAGACCCAGATGTCTAACATATATAGGGACTATATCATCTAGGTATACATTTGCAAAGAACTTTTATAATTATCTGATCCCTGCATACAAAAAGATTGAAAGGGTTACAGTCTTAAACGGATTATCGTTTTCAAGGTAGATTTTGTTGGAACGCTGATCTGTTCGGTTTAACCACCCACAAATATTCCCCCTCATCTGATCAAAAAGTGAATATCTAGGAAGAAGGAAAACTTTATTTTGCATTGTTTTGAAAACATTATAGAAAATGGAGCATTTACTCATTCAATTTAACTCAACAAGCTATATTTAGCCATATTTAGACTTAACCACAAGAAAAGAAACTGATGAAAAATATGAAAAATTAGGCAAAAGAAAAATGTCATTTTTGAATTGTATTGATATCATTGTATGAAATGGAGCATTCACTCGTTACGAGCAAATGCTCATTTGCTACGTTTTTAACAGCCATGAGTTACTGAGGTGCTAAAATGCACTTCTGATGAGGAAAGGGTTGTGATAGCATTAGCTCATCAATGGCAAAGGCTCCATTCCCCACAATATTTCAATAGTCATATAATACAGAGGCACCAAATAGCTTTTTGTTTTCTCAACCAGACTCTATGTTGTGAATGTTTGACCGTTCATTAGTGATTACTATCGTATCTTGTCACTGTTTTATGTTTTTTTACATTATAGGTAAGGTATTTGTATTTGAAAAAATCAGTTACCCAAAATATATGTGCACTGGGAATACAATCCAATAGTAAATCCAAAGTTGAAATTTTGAGTTTGAGCACTATCTCGAATCAAGATGCTTAGTGGGGTCTGGCATGGCGTTTGAGAAGATTTGATTCAGAGCTCCTGCTCAATCTCAACATTTCAACATTATATTCCTTTTTTATTTGTTGCCAATGCACTAAAATTTATTTCCACTGCCAGTGCAAAATTACTTTTTTAGTCCGGTAGCTACGATTTTAGTCTGGTAGTTAAAATTTCATTGCAGTGACAATGGAACAAAGGTCAATATCTGGAGTTGTAAAATGAGATTGAGCATGAACTAAAGAAGTTGACTAAAAGTGGGACCTGAGACTCTTATAAAATTGTTTAAACTAGTATACATTGTCTTTGCTAGTCGCAAATTGTTGTAATTGTAGCAACGACAAATGGCTGCTGTCAGGAGTAAAAAAATCACTACAAACAGTGTAGAATCAGATCACGTTCTGAGCTTTCAATGCAGCAAATGGTAATTGACCATTTATAAATTTACCATTTTTAATTTGGTGTCATCTGAAGCTGCTTACTTTGTAACTACTGATCAAATGTCACAGCTAATGTGACGATTGATCTAGATCTACACTGCTTGTAATGTCCGAGAGCTTTTTCCCCATGGCAAGGACGAACCTTTTTTTTTCATTTTTAATTATGCATTTGCTTTGGGAACTGTTGGGAGATTATTATGTGTGAGTGTTTGATCTAGATACTATCTTTTTATAATATTTAGGGGATAACCGCGCCGTATTTGAAGATTTGCGGACGTATATCGGTGATTTATATGCCTCAAATTTAGCCCGATTACCCAATCAAAACGCTTGTTACAAAGATGTTGCATTAGAATGTTGTTTGTCTGTTGGTTGGTGTTATAGTATGAACCCGAGTTCAGAAGTGAGACATCATCCATGTCAAAGACTAGATTAACGGTAATTACTCCGTCTTCAGCGTGGAGAGCCTGTACAAAACAATTTAAATCCTGATAATGTCTTACAAAGAAAAATCATTAGTCATCTCTCTATCACATGATTGTGTGTACATTTAGAGGTAAAATCGGCTTGTCCAGTTTTGATAATAACACTAACTTCATCAGTGTGGCCGAAGACTTAGACTAATACAATAATATATAGATTGATGTAATTAATTCAAAGTATGTACATAGATGTTTATTTGTGTATGAAGTAAATAATTACTTGCTGTAAGGGACACAACTACTTGATTTGGCTGAAAAGACACCAGAGTTGTCTCCCTTACACCAAGCCTAGGTGGCTCAGAGTGTTGTAAGATAGATGTAATCAATTCAAAGTATGTACATGTTTATGTTTATTTGTGTATGAAGTAGATAATTACTTGATGTAAGGGACATAACTACTTGATTTGGTTGAGAAGACATATCAGAGTTGTCTCCCTTACACCAAGCTTTTAAGATCACCTATGTGGCTCAGAGGTAGAGAGTTGACCTTGTGAGCAGGAGAATGCATGTTAGATCAAAGCCATTTCTTACTTAAAACGTTAAAAATGGTATTAGTAGCTCCCTTGCCTATGTTTGGCATCAAAAGAGAAATGCAAGGACTGGTTGGCCCGGTGTCAGGATAATGTGATCGGGTGTAGTATCATGTCATGTGTCTATGATATGATATTGCAGAGAAGCAGCACTTTAAATATCTGCCTGCGATAGACACCGTCTCAAATAAACTGAAACTTTGGTGAGACGTAAAACGGAAGACGCTTACTCTTTTTAAATGAAGTGAAACATACTTTGAAGTTGATGATATTTGATTATCGCCTGGATATAGGATATGAGGTAATGAGTAAAGCTTGTATTACTGGTAACTAGATATTATAAGAATTTACCAGCAGAGACAGAGTAATTGGCAGAGGTCAGGGCTCCAGATAAGCATGCACAATTTCAATTTTGACAAAGTACGATAAAGACATTCCTCACTAAGCCCTATGGTGTGACAATTCATTAGAATCGTCTTTCAGTGGAGTAGGCTGAAGAAAAATTGATATAATAATCTTTATTTAAATGTGCATGTCATCTGGAACCGGAGGCCATGTGTTATAAGTACATTGATAGATGTAGCCAAACATCTTACGTGAATGATTTTAACTCTTTACTCCATGAATATTTATTTTGATACTTCTTTGTGGGCAAAATTTTAAACTAATTTTGTATCAAATGTTTTAACGAATCAATTTAAATATCTATTAATTTATAAATACATATGTAGTATTTTCCGAAACCATAATATTAAGACTTCAATTTTGACGCATAAAAGTGAAGTCACAGATCAGACGCCTCATTATATTGCGGCGTCTGATCTAGGATTGTACCGATTGCAATGATTATTTTGAGTCGCCTATAGCAATGAACGGGTTATGCATGAAGATACGGCAATGATTTGGCATTTTGATAAAAAAAGAGAGACATGATAAAAACATACCCAGGTAGCCTAATCACACTGTAAATGTAAATGTATGCCTGTGTGACATTAACCACTGTTTGTTTTTATTCTATGATTCTTAAAATAGGGGATGGGGTATAGCTTTAGCCTTAACCCTTTCCTTCACAAAATATATGTATATGTATTGAGATCATTGTATGAAATAGAGCATTTGCTCGCCACGAGCAAATGCTTCATTTCCAGCAATGTTTACATTGGCCACCAGGAAAAACTGTAACAGATGGGCAAATAAGCGCTTTGTGGAGGAAAGGGTACACATGTTTTGTGAACAAATTGTGACAAATTTTCTTCTTTTTCATGTAAAACTGCCTCACATGGGGAACTATTCAAAACTGTGGGGAATTTAAAAAGTAAACACGATCCCCTCCTGGAATAGATACTGCACTGTTACTGAAAATGCGCCCCTACAATAGTGTTGATCATGAATAACACTTTGTGATCATACAATGTCAGCCAAAGACTTGAAGGAATTTAAGTATGGTATTTCTTGCCACAAGGTCACATTACATAAGCCTATTTTATCCTTTACTCTATATGCCATCTCAGTCTTTTTCGCATTGAAATAATCTGTTGAAATGGTTGAATATTTAAGAGCAAGGAAAATTTTAATATGGATAGTTTTGAACAAAGTATTTGCTCATCATGAGCAAATACTTTTACTTGTCAACTGAAGCATCAAAAGGTATATCTATAGAATTAAGGATTTAAATAAGGTATTTGCAGTGTTGATATAAGCAGTAAATGTTATAGAAACAGTGTAAGAATGTATATAGTGTACAGATATGTAAACAGAGGTTATTATATGTGTACTTTTCATACCCCAGTTTTGAGGGTTATTTTGATTGTATATATATATCTCCTTCCATTCATCTGGTTGATGGTTTGCTTGTTTGTCTGCCTGTCGTTTTATATATCATACATTCGCATTCTGAAATTTCACAAAGACTCACCCACAGTGAATATAAATAAACCTAGTCACTGCATTGGCATATACAATCATGTTTCATTTGGTATGGAAATTCCCAAATAAATATAAAGAAAGATAATATTGGCGTGTACAACAATTTAGTTTCAGGGACATTCCCTTTAATTTCATATGACTAATATCTCTACCAATAATGCTAAAGCTGTGAAAATTTAATGTCACAGTCTCGCCATGTGAGCAATATCGGACCATTATTGCCTTCTTGTTAGCACATAAGTAGACGAAATATTGTATGCGATTCATTTAATTAAACTAGTCTCGTTTTAACCTTGCCATGCTAATTGGAGTCATAGTTATATTTTTAAACAGCTTGTATCCTTGTCAGATACCAAGTCACTCGGCCTCAGGGGCCAGTTTCACAAAGCTTCTTGGGAAAATCTTAAACTTAAGTGAAAAATTCAAAAGCAGATTTATCTTTATTTACAACAAATACTTCCATGAAACTGTGCATGCTTGTGAAAAACTATGTTTTTCACAAGCATGCAAAGTTTCATTGAATTATATTAAAAAATAAATATGAAATTTGCATTTGAAATGTTCACTTAAGTTTAAGATTTTCCTAAGAAGCTTTGTGAAACCGGCCCCTGATCCAGACCCAAGCTGATTGACGTTATTAGTTTAAACAAATTTGAAGCAAAACTAATTATAATAAAAACAACAGCAGACGACAATTATGCAGACAACATAAGTAGTATTATAAGGTGAAACTCCGATCCTGTCAAACACAACCATTCTGATACAGCTTGGAACGAGATCAGACTCTTGTGAGTAAACTGTTTCAAACTGTTTCAAACTGTTTGGTACCCAACAGTTTTATGTCTTGGAAACTTGTGAATTTAATTTCATCAGTTTTAACATTAATGATTGGATACAAGGAATTCAACCTTTTGGTGTTGATTGTTGTTTTACAGATTTATCCAAATATAGATATGACTAGTTTATATATTTACACTTTCGGGATGGTTTCCAGTCTATCTATAGACGTGATAAGAGGGCTCCTAGTATTTTGAGATCAGCATGTTAAAGGCCAATGTCCCCATATCATTGCACTGTGCAACGGTTTCTGGTAAATAACTTAATAGTGCCTTGACCTACAAAGTTCAAACATGGTATGTAGTTTGGTCATACCAATAAGTTTACATAATTGATGTTGAGGTCAGTAGGTCAGGCATGAAGGTTACAGTGACACACAGTGAAACAGTTTTCTATCAGTTACTAAAGAACGTTTTCTGGTTCAAGGCCCTGTGGGTGGTGTGGGTGCCAGGTTATGGGAGTTGTGGGTGTAATTATTCAAGCAAACTAGTCTAAGGGAGATTTCATCTACATGTATTTTCACATTAGAGGTTGGTCTGAGACGGTGTTAAACATATGTAATAATATGATTTTAATCTCTTCATTAAAGTTAGTTGGAAAAATCAAGTATATTTATAGCTGTAAATAAAACTGATAATAAAACCAGTAAAATACAGGTAAAAAAAAGAAACATGTGTCAACTCAAGGTGTATTTTTTTATTTAAAGAGGAAAAAAGATGCAATTGTATGGGAAAAATTGGTTTGAATATCTGTCAAAATATTAAGAGACTAAGGAGACTGGTTTAATAGATTGCAAATAACCTCAAATGATTTTAACATTTGATGCAAAAGAGGTTCTTTTTAACTTTGTTTCACGTTAAAGTTTAGTGACTCTGCTTTATGTTATATAGTTGCTTCTGTAATGTATGTAGCTGTAAAATAATTATTTTATGTCAATGTCTTTGAAAGGAAAGTCACATTTAAGATACATGCATGGAGGTTTTATTCATCAAATGTTGGTATTTATTATACTTCCTAGCAATATGATATTTCTTTGTTTTACAAACTACATTTTCTTCACTTTGATTTACATCATAAAACAATATTTTACCAAATTTGTAATAAAAAAGAGCCTGAGAACCTCCATCTATTGTAGCCACCATAAGGTAGTGACAACGTCATTTTAAGTACGTAGTAAACACTTTAAATATAAAAATAGCTACAAAACTTAAGGTAGAGGGTACCTTCTAAACGGGAAACCTCTATGTCCACACACAAGATTGTTAATTTCAAAGCAATAAGGAGACAATTTTTAAAACTTGAATCTAAATAAAAAGAAAACAGAACGGATATTTTGCTAACATATGCATTCATTTGTAGCCTATAACACGTTTCATCAATCACACAATAGCCAGTGTTATTTTTCATATCTGGGTCAAAATTGTCGTATTCATAAAAATGCCAAATTACCGAATTTAGCATGTTTCCGTGGCATTGTGCATAGAACATGCTATTTAAATGACCGAGGTAGGGCAAGTTACCCTTGATTTATTAAATTTAGTTTCAAATTCATGAATAATTGAGTTTGAACATTTGACCTTGAAGCTTTGGAGAGTAAACAATTTGTAAGGTGTGCGTATTTTATATAATTTTCAATCTGATTTGTCATTTTTCAACCGGGCAATGTGTTTTGATCATTCATTAGAATCAACTTTTTACCAAAATGACTCTAATGTATGGTGAAAACATAGGGTTTTGTTGAGATGTGAGGATACTAGAATCTGCGTTTCGCACTCTATCTAGGGCTCTGAAACGAAATCAGAAAACATCATTTTCGAACCCTGTTATTTCTGCCTTTGAAGCTTAAATCATTTATTTAAGGATAACTTGCCCTTCCTTGATCATTACACTAACGTGTTCTGTGCATAGTTTTGCATAGAAATGCTCAATTTGGTAGTTTGGCATTTTGTTTTTTGAAAACGACAATTTTGACTCAGAAATTAAAAAGTGAACTGCTTCTTGTACAATTGATGAAACATGTTACAAGCTACAAATGTATGCAAATGTTAGCAAAATACCATTTCTTCTTGATATAGTATCAGTTTTTACAGTGTCTCCTAAATGCTTTGAAATTAACATTCTTGTGTGCGGACATAGAAGTTTCCCATTTAGACGGTACTATGTACTTTAAACGTATTACATTATTTAAACTTTAAATTTGACATTTAAACACAAGTTTTGACATTGCATAAACAATAATAAATTTTATGAAGGTTCTTTTTTACTGGTTTTGAATTTAAAAAAATCTGTGTTCTATGAACAATCCATGCATGTTTCTTTATGTGTAATTTTGGACACTGATGATGTGTGAGATATTTTTCTGTTCACTCCTTGCGTGCTTGAGACTGTTAAGTAACCCAACAAACAGCTTGTATCCAGATCTGACCTATAAAACCTTGAGTTTGATTTATGATTTAAACTCGTTGGCTGTCAGACTCTGCAAAACGTTGAAACTGAACTAATATATTAACCCTTTACTTTAAATATGTTAGTCTCATCCACAAGAAAAGAATCTAAAGAAGAATGTGGAAATCTAGGCAAGACAAAACTGCCAGTTTTGAATTGTATTGAACTCATTGTAGGAAATGAATCATTTGCTCGTAGCGAGCAAATGCTTCATTTTCTACAATGTTTTCAATAATCATCAGTTAAAGAGGCTATAACAACAGCTTCTGTGGAAAAAAGGTTAACGTCTTTCCAGCAGATGACCAAAGTTACACCTTTTAAAACCTATGTATCAGATGGCTATAGGTACGCATTTTATTTTTATTCCTCTGTAGCAGATCGCTATTGAAAATATTGTTGTAAATGGAGCATTTGCTCATAAAGAGCAAATGCTCCATTTCCAACAATGATTTCAAAGCCATCCAAATTCGGTGTTGTTTTCTTTTTTCTAGAACGTTTTCCTATTTTCAATTTATACTTTGATTGTGGACGAGTTTTAACATAGCAAATAGAGTAAAGAGTTAAGATTTGTCGAGGAGATAAGAGGACAATACACATATTGTGCTAAGAATGCTTTGAATGTTTGTAATTGTATAGTAATATATGTAGTATATTTTGT
>JAULCE010396280.1:0-10063 GCA_032359355.1 Macoma nasuta | reverse complement strand
CACTTATGTTACTACAGTGTTTGGTCTAAGGATAATACACTACATATGAGCATGGATGTATTGTCAAATCCTTAGCCCTTTAGTTATGACTGTGGTGATTTTTCAAACATCTTATATCCTGATCGGACAGCGAGTAATTCGGCGTTTGATCAGGATAGCAAACTATTTGGCACTCAGACAACAGCTTAACAAATGTAAGTTAAGTTGGATGATGTTTAAAATTATGAATCATACAAACAATTAAGTTGACGGGACATTTATCAGCGGGAGGTGAAATATCATAGGAAAGCTCATTTTAATATTTATAGTAAGGTTTTTGTGGGAAATTGCGTCGTATGCATGATGTGGTTTGCTCAACGACTTTCGGCGTCCCTGTAGCAGACGTCTATTGCAAACATTGTGGGAAATTGAGCATTTTCTCGTTACTAGAAAATGATTAATTTCCTCCAATGCTTATTCCTTTCTTCATCAGAAGCTCCGTTTGCTCTTTTAAGCGCGTCTGTAGTTGTTGGCTTTTAAACATATTTTCGGAAATGGAGCATTTCCTACAATAATTTCAATACGATTCAAAAATGGTATTTTTATTTTGCCTAGATTTGCATATTGCTCATTAGTTAATTATGAATATATTCCATATGAATACGTTTGAACGGAGGATGTAAAGGTTAAATACAATTAAAAAAAATGTTCTTTTTGACTACATATTCTGTCTGTTCATCACGTACTGGAGAATGTGTATATTTAGACCATACTTTCATGTTTTTAAACCCAAATGCAAGGGGCGGTGTCATTTACCATTAAATGGCCATTTAAAAATGCATTTTATCTGAAGCAACGAGTCCGATTTAAAACTAAACTCACGAAAGACCGTCTAACTAGGCTGTTCAAGTTTTACAGCTTCTGTCGTAGGGGCATTACCGGTATCCTTCAAAGTGTGTCAATATTCAAAAAAGTGTCTCGTCATAATAGAATATAAACATACAAACTTTCTTAACTGATAAAATTCAAAAAAATGTGATTTACTTACAGCGGAAATTAAGATGGAACGTGAGGTGACGTTGTGGTACATGGAATACACCGATCCGTCTTAATTTGTCTAATGAGAGTTCAATACAATTAAGAGTCATTAAGTGCCCGTAAGGTTATGACAAACTCAGAACAAGTGTTTTTTTTTAAGAAATCATGGCACTTTAAAACCCTTACCATGTTATACTAGTTGTCGGCTGTTGAAACTCTTGTCTGTTTGGTATTTAAACCTTGATAGTTTCGTTCTAAATGTGGTTAAACTATTGTATGAGTGTCAAACAGCTCGGATTCGAATCAAACGCCAATGACTCTTGTTGACCTAATACTGTCCTTGGAAATATTTTTTTCATCAGGCAAATTAATATATAAAACACAATATACTCACAAATACTTCAGGCATGGCTGCCTGATTGAAACATAACCTACCATCGAATTGTTTTATATACCAATGTAGTGTATCAGTGTTGAACTTTTTGACCTTTGTCTGACCTTTAAGCAAAATAATAGCACCAACAATGATAACACTCTTATAACTGCACTAAAACTGACAATTCTTATATGAATGCTTACTTTGAAGAAAACAATTGTTATAGAATTGACACACCACTGCAGTGTTCTGTGTGGCCTTGGTGTGCCATTGGATCCAATATTCCAGCTTGGCAAACGCCAAGTTGCAACTACCGTAATCGGAACAAATTTTCTAGAAAGGTTGCTCGCCATTCACAACAAACGCCATCGAAAGTCACATTTTCTGCTCAGACCTGGTAGACTGAATTTAATGTGAAATGGAAATGTACACTGATTTAGATATACCTGTGTATCATTTTCAGATGCGTATGAGCGATCTTATTATTGTCATAAATCAGACACGGCCATGGCTACCCATGCTTTTCAACTTTGTGTATTGCTTCTTATATCTTGAAGAATGCAAACACACAGTTTTGGAAAACAATCTCTGCATTTAAACTTATAAAAAACATATGGCATAAATACAGAACGCTGTCAGTTTTTCTGCTTTACTTTAGATCCTCCTTAGGTTATTACCTGCTTTATGTGACCACCATGCTTATTTATTGAGTGGCCGCATTGTATTGTAGAGGTTTACTGTACTAAGAATTTTTCGTATCAAAATTAGACAAAAATATATTACAAACGTATGAGGTCTGAGGTTAAATCAATGTTGCAGTTGTAAGCTTACTATAATAATGTATATACGTGCTATTTGTGTTTACGTTTACACATTATGAAGTTTGAGTGCACAATTTCTGCATGTACGTATGTATTATCGGGTCTAACACAGAAGGTGTGTGACGTTATAGACATACAAATCGACACGTTTACTGACTGTTCGGATTGAAGTATGGAACGGTGGGTTGGACGTGTTGCCTTGGTCACAGGAGCGTCAGTTGGGTTCGGAGAGGCTCTTTCAAAACGGCTGGTAAAACATGGAATGAAAGTTGTAGGTTGTGCAAGAAATTTCGATAAACTGAAGGTAAGTTCGACAACACGGTGTCTACGATGTCCTTGTGATAACCTTTTAAAAATAATTATTTTTTCTACATCGTCTGCTTTACTCGTCGGTTGTACAGGTTGATGACCCACATGCCTATTTCGAAGCGTGCACAATCGCCTTTTAGAAAACTTCGCCATGATTCAAGCGAGCTTTGTTATGATTCCTCCACGCAATAACTCGACCAATTTTGGACCAAATACAACCATAAAAATGCATTGAAACTAGCAGACCACATTCTATATCTGAAAATACCCACCTAAACATTATTTTTTTGTTGAAAATTAACTTTGATATGATAAAGTAATTACGACCTGGCAGTTGAAACAAAAGAAATCTTTAGTTTATTCCTTTTTTTCTAGTTGTTTTAGTGGCATAATAATTAACCTTTCTTATCGATTTATCTATTGAATTATAGGGGGTCATATGTTTTCAAAGCTTACTGTCTTGACTGTAAGCCCCTTGCTTACAGCCATGTTAATACTTTGATTAATAAAATGTGTGAACGCAGTCCGACTCATGTCTCAACATTTGTAAACTGATTTGAAGATTTCTCCAAATATTTACTCTGTTTACAAAAGTAACGACAAACGCCATTTGTGCTTTACTTTCCGCCTTCTTTGCACTGTGTGTCGTATAAGTCGGTCAAGTACTTACGGAGAGATCATGTCAAAACTCACTTATAAACTTATAAGGCAGCGTCTGATATGGGACCGCACTATTTTCAAAGGTGCATGCATGCGACCGGGGCGATGAAATGGCTAATTGTTCGAGTGTTGAATATTTTTTTATCAGGATCAAACACCGAATCATTCGTTGTTTGATATGAATATGAATTCTTTGCAAGTAGCATCGCAGTATTGAGAGGCGGACTAAAGTTGAAAGTGGATCAGAAGCCGCCGCCGAAACTCAGCCGCTGATTTTATTTACAGTTGGGTCGTTCCCGTGGAACATGACAAGAAAAAAATCTGATGAAAAGGAGGACAAGTAAGGCAAAAGGAATGTGTCACTTTTTAACTGTCTTTAAAATTGTGTAGGAAATTAAGCATTTGCTCGTGACGAGCTGATGCCTTATAATAACAAAATGTACAATAGTCTTGTGATACAGAGGCGCCAAATGTCTCTCCTGTCGAGTATAGGATTAACCCTTTCACTGCCCTACCCCGAGTGTTGTAACATATACATATGCAAACAGCTTGGATCTGAATGAGACGCCGAATAACTCGGCGTCTCATTTGGATCTAAGCTGTTTGACACTCGGTCAATGGTTTTACCAAAGGTCGAGGGAGTGTGTCAAGCCTTAAGCGGAAGTTGAACAAATATTGCGCATGGGCAAAGCCTGCTTGGCAGTGAAGGGGTTAATATATCGTGACAAAGAAATACTTACACCCGGTCGGTAGAACTGACAATGGCCAGAGTACATTAAATACAACGACATTTCACCAAGGTAGTGAAAGGAATAGGGCCGCTCAGAATTAGCTTGTAGACTTATCTGTTCTTAGATTGAATATAAGTCAAGAATATGACTAGAATGGATAAAGAAATCGTAATATGTGTTTTGGCTTAAGAACACTTAAAAGATAGTTTATTCGAGCTAATATTGCTAACGGATTGACATAAGGACCGGGTTTCACTAAACGTTTCGTGTTGAAATCGAGCTCAAACTCAAACTTTCAATTTCTGATATTGATCACATCTTGGAGATGCCAGAAAAAAATAAATTGCAAGAGAAATCCAAAGTTGAAACTTGGATTCCAAGCACGGTCTCGACTCGAGACACTTAGTAAACGCCGGAACTGGTGTTGTCTTTGTTATCTTTTATTTCATTCTTGAGGCTGACTATAATGATGCCAAAGCAAGTCGTAAAATTCCAACCGTTGGTCTCACTCATTTTGTCATATTTGAGTGTTACTTTAACCCGTTTACTGCCCTATCCTGAGTGTAGTAACATATGCAAACAACTTGAATTCAAATGAGACGCTGAGTAACTCGACCAATGGGTTTTACCACAGGTCGAGGGGTTTGTTAAATGTTAAGCGGAAGTAGAACAAATGATGCGCATGAGCACAACCTACCTGGCAGTGAATGGGTTAAAAAACTAAGATCGAGGGACTATTAGCCGCTGTAAATATAAAGTCTGAGGAATCATTGAGTACACCTTGACTTTGGTCAGAAATATACTATCACCAGGTACTGAAAGGTATGGACATTGGTATTTTAGAGTATGCACATTGTTTTTTTAAAAAAACTTCAGATGTACACATGCGTCTATGGTCTTTAGATTTGATATTTGAATAATTTGCATTAACGACAGAAGGACGATAGATAGATGTATACCAGCTAGCAAAGTCAGTGCCCTCTATGGTTCGGTTGATCTGGTGATGTGTAGAATATTCACTGTTCCTTAATTGTTTTCCGAACCTGAAAAAAAGCCTAAACGGATTCATCTACGGTACTGACCTCATCTTCAATTTAGGCAGTCAATTTATCATGTTTCCAAATCAGCCTCTTTGCATCCAGATTTCTTTGATTGATTATGAACGGTTATTCCATTCAATAGAAACAAATGTTATTTCAGACCATTTAATATTTCTCCTACTTTATTTCAAAATAAACGCCGTCAGATAGTGTGCATAAAAGGCTGTGTCGCAAACTCGATGTCGTGGGGTCTTACTCAAACTAATGTTTTTGGCGTAAAAGAACAACTGCTACCTTGTCAATTATATTACACTATGTCATTATATCCACTACAGTTTTGTTGAGTTCAGATTGGTTCTACGGCACTGAACCAATATATAGGTAATATTGAACCATATCAGACAAAAGTTGCTGTATCTATATCTTATTTACATTGAAATAGAGCAATACAGACTAAGGAACCCAGAGATAAGGAATTTCAGTTAGCGTCAAAACGGTATAATTCACCGTTGAAAATCATGTTCGGGATTTGCAGTGGTCCTAATTATTGATCCAAACGTGCACATCAAGAACTACATTGTTTGTCAAAAAATGGTTTCTTGTGTATTGAATATTAAAAGTAAAATGAGAAAAAACTTGTCAGTTTGGAAAATTCGAAAGAAAGTATAGGGGAATTAGACTACATTCTAGATTGCCATTTATTGCATAGGATAAATACAATTATATGTGAAAAAAAGACAAATTAACCCTGTAGATGCCGAAATTGTGGCAACTATCATTTGCATGCGTATAATGCAACTTCAAGACTGCATTCCTGACTTTAAACGACCGAATCCAGACTTCAATGAGGTAGTTGATGTCATTGAAAATAAGCTTACTTTTAAAACGTTAAGAAACATGACATAACGATTATCAATGTTTACTATTAAAAATTCTATAAACGCACCACGTTGTCAGGAGTGGATTATAAGACCTACACTTATTATTGTGAATCAAATTTCCACTCATAACGAAATTTGAACTATGTACTCCTCCGCATATGTCATACCATCATCAATGAACATGTATAGCTAACCTGCGCTAGGTGTCGCGTCGTTCTTGTTAGTAACTTAGTATACAGTTTACACATATTTATAAACCGTTAGGTTATCATTCTGCAGATATCTATAGTCTACTTATTTCGAAAATTGGTACATTTGTTCGATATATAGGAATGTGGTCAAATCAGCTTATCGACTTCTCAGCAATCGATTTTAGATTTAGTGAACATGTCGAACATTTGTGTTATTTTATATTTTCTTAGGTATAAATTTGTGGTAAGTTAAACGAATAGCAATGTTTTTGCTATTTCCGTCTTTCTCTTCGACTGATAGCATGACGTAACATACACATACGTATGCAGGACGGATAGATTATTCTTGTAGGTAGAAACAGTTTACAAGCGCAAACTCCGTGTACACAAAACATCGATTGAGGTCGTATTGTATGCATTTTATCAAAACAGTGTTCTGTAAAACTATTAGATATAGGTTATGGTATACTATATTAAACCATTTATTGGGTACATAACGTTTCATCTTAAAATGCTCGTTGAAACAACAAACTCTGATCTCCTTTTTTTCAAAATACCTCAAACTCCGTATTTTTTGACGCAGTCAATGTAACGTCATTCAGGAATTTCCACTATCAGTTTTATGGCGAGAGTTGGACAATAGTCACGACTTGCCGATACGTAAAGTTGTTGAAACTCTCTCTATCTCTCTATCTAGCTCCCCCCTCTCATACAGAGCATTTTCATAACAACAGTACAAGTCAATCGCAAGCAAAATAAGTTCGGGGTTTTTGACGCCAATTTTATAATCGACGTTTAATTTAACACACCAATATGAAACGCTCAAGGAAACATTATGTTAGTTAAATTGATATTTTATCTTGCACTGAAAGTGAACGAGAGATCTATTTGCGTATGTTATAATAGGTTTTTTTTAAAGTTGTTTGAAGGGAAAAGAACATCACTTATTTATATCGAAAATTCCAAGTTTTTGTTTTATTTAGCTCTACTGGCCAGAGAGCTTATATAGTTAAGCACTGTCCGTCGTACGTGCGTGCGTGCGTCCGTAAACAATTGTTTGTTTATACTCTACAGTCATTTGATCGTATCTCGATCATACTTATACAGTAGTTAGATATCTATGAGAGCTCGGTTCCTCTCGAAAACCAGCTAGATCCGCCTATGCAGGACTGAATTATGGCCCTTGAATTAGTCACAATTGCTATAATACAGCTTGTTTACGCGATAAAGTCTCCATTTCTTTTTGGATCTTCACCAAACTTAAACAGTTGTAAGATAGGCATATGCGCTCGATTCCTTTTGAAAATCAGCTAGATCCGCTTATGCATGGCTGGATTACGGCCCTTGAAATTGTCAAAATCGCTTGTCAAAATGGCTAAAATACAGCTTGTTTGCGCAATTACATGTAAGTCTTTCTTTACTTTTGAATCTTCACCAAATTTATAAAGTAGTTAGATATTTATGAGAGCAGTGTTCCTTATGCATATCAATGTGATTCGCTCATGCATGACTGGATTATGCCCCTTGAAATTGTCAAAAATTGCTATAATTCAGCTTGTTTATGCCATTAAATCTCTTTTTCTTTTTCGATCTTCATAAAACGTATACAGTAGTCAGATATTTTTAACAGCTTGGTTCATTTCGAAAATCAGCCAGATCTACTCATGCACGACTGGATTATGTCCCTTTAAATTGTCAAAATTGCTAATACAGCTTGTTTATGCCAGATAGTCTCCATTTCTTTTCTGATCCTCACCAAACTTATACAGTAGTAAGATATCTATGACAGCTTGGTTCCTTTATAGAAATCGGCTAGATCAACTTATGCATGATTGGATTAAGGGCCTTGAAATTGTCAAAATTGCTATAATTCAGCTTGTTTACATGATAAAGTCTCAATTTCTTTTCCGAGCTTCACCAAACTTATACAGTAGTAAGATATCGATGACAGTAAGTTTCCTTACGAAAATCCGCCCATGCATGACTGGATTATGGCACTTGAAATTGTCAAAATTGCTATAACTAGAGCTTGTGAACACAATATATAGTCTCCATTTCTTCTCCGATCTTCACCAAACGTTTGCTTATTCATCTTCCAATTTGTTGCCAATCTACATACACATGACCAATATAACCAAGCTAGTAGAGCATAGACCCTCATGGGCCTCTTGTTAGTTTTTACAACGTTACAGGGTGAAGGGGAGGATTAACCATACGCCCGGTATCCTAACTTTTCGTCATTGAATGCATCGGCGTCCCAATTTGATTGCGAATTTCAAATAAAATCGTATTTGTAATTCAAAACTGTATGAAAGTAAGTTAAACCTTGGACGAGCACGTCGATCAATAGTCTAAGCACATGTATAAGATAGTGTAGCCCTTACATTTCTAAACAATAAAGTACCATTGCCTCGTAATCTAGTACATTGAGAACACCTGTCATAAAAAATAAGAAATCAAGCCTCTATCAAACGTCAGTGTGTCTAGAAGAAGTAGACAGAATGCTGAAATGACATATACTTCAACGAGCCGCCTTACCAAATCATTTCGATAAAGAGATGACATAATCAGCTATTTTTGTAATGCGATCAAGGCACCGGAAAAAGAAATTAAAGTGTTAAGCATGACAGCAAGAATTTGGTAAACGGCTCTCAGTCAAACATTCTTGGATAAGATGTAAAGGCGTTCATAGTGAACAAGCTCATGGATGAAACTACTAGCACAGACTGTCAGTCTAAGAAAACTATCCTTTAGTTTACGACGTACGGCAGACAGGGTAATAATTCTGCCATGTCGTGCGTCTGTCTTTCACGTTTGTACATGAATATTCATTCTTACCTTCATAACTATTTATCTTAAAACTCCACACCCTTCGTATATGTGTCAACAGTTTTATTATTTAAACCTTTCCTCCATGGAAGCACTTTTAAGCGCCTGTATAACTGATGAATTTTGGAAACATTGTAGGAAATAGAGTGTTACGAGCATGACCTTCATTTCCTTTCACAATGATTTCAATACAATTAAAAAATGACATATTTCTTTTGCCTAGATTTTAATTTAATCATATTATTTCCTTGTTGATTAGTCTAAAAATAGCTTGTGGATGAAAAGGGTTAAGAACGAATATAAAAATAGTGTTGATTTCGGTTCATCATATCTGACATGTGAACAGTGTACACCCTGATCAGACAGTTCCTAGAGGAGTTGTCTATTTGGGTTTTCTCTGTTTGCAAAAATAAAATAAACGAGACCGGAATACTTTTTTTAACACATCTTCATCTACTGAACAGGAATTAGAAGGTTCCCTGCGGAATGAAAAGGGTTCATTCCTACCAATCCAGTGTGACGTCACTAGAGAAGACCAGATTCTAAACATGTTTGCTAAAATAAAAGTAGAACTTGGTGGGGTAGACGTGTGTGTAAACAACGCAGGTCTCTCCCACAATGCACCGCTGTTGACAGGAAAGACGGAAGACTGGAGGAACATGCTAGAGGTACATTCATATTTGTTGTCAAAATATATTTATCATTTTAATTCTAACGTGATAAGAGCAGTAGTTTTAGGGTGAAATGTCGGTAGATATGTTTCTGTCGCGTAGTAAATGCTAACGTCATTCGGTTAAAATGATGTCATTTAGGTGGAAATGTGACGTCATTTGTCAAGCCGTTGTTGATTGCAACGCTGAATTCGTTCTTCGTTTATAGTGACAACGTCGTGTGTCATGTTAGAATATTTATTTTCTAACATACATTCGACTCACATTATGTTCAAGTCGAGGAGGTTCGAATGACCCAAAGTTCAAATTAAACTTGAACAACAGATAAATAGAGGATCTTACATGAGTGTTTATTCCATATCATTTTTATGAAACGAGTTGACTTAAAATTATATGACATAGGCCTTGGGGAGTGTCATGGTTTTAGTCAACGAGTTTCATAAAAATGACATAGAATAAACACGAATATAAGATTCAATTTATCACATAAAGAGGAAATATCGAAATTTCATAGTTATACACACTAGACAAAACGTC
>JAULCE010396169.1:0-10063 GCA_032359355.1 Macoma nasuta | reverse complement strand
TTTATTTAAGAGAGACATCTGTTTTCGACGCTTTGCTTGAAAACAACAACTCTAGTTTTCATTCATTTTATTCCAAAGGGAGTTTCAAGAAATAAAGGGATGTGACGTGTCTTGCCCAAACAATTCTTTAATCTTAGTAGAGGTTTTGAACATAATCGATGTTTCAAATCCTCTTAAGTTCGTGTACGAAGTGTAAAGGTCATTGAGTGTCAAACTATATGACATGAAACTTTTTATTTTATCCAAACGTATGGCCAGGTATATATTGATATCATTGATAGACATATCGTGACCTAAGTGCATCGATTCGAAATCTTCTTCTTTTTTTTGCAAGGTGTTTGCTTAAGTTTACGGACATGTGTTGAAGACGGGAGGTGAGGTATATTGTGCAATTAAAAATTACACGAAGTTCTAATTTAATCTCTCTCTCTTTCAAGTTAGATTATTTCCATAGGTATACTAGTTATATACAACATGTATGGCATGGTTTTGTCCATATGCTTTATTAATGTGATAAAATATGTTAGTAATTAACTAATGGACACAGCTTCCGTTACAGCCTACGCTGACAAACGATAAATCTCTTCCACTTAGTCAATGTCATTCGAAAAGGGGTTAATGAAACTTTGTAACAACGGTAAATACGACATATAAAGGGTTACCGATGATTTATTGTTTATATCCTGTTGTATATTAGCACAAGGGTGAATCACGCACGGTACACACATAGAAGATGCCAATCGCAATTATTGTGTGCTGGTATAGAAGCACATATGAAATTAGCTAATGGTTTAAATAGCTGCTACACACGTTATATGTCCATAAAATCACGAACACGTTGCTGATTATGTTACCATACATTAATATAACCAACTATTATATGCTAGTTACATGAATTCGTCCCATGTATTGACATACCACCATGCTATGCTCTGATTCTTTTATTGCAACATATTGATATGAGAAGCAAGGTTACAGATTAAATTATGACATGTTCATCAATATTAACCCTTCGCCTGCTGCAAAAATTGTCGTCTGCTGAAAATGTCGTCTGCTTCATTTTTAAATATCGTCCGATTTTGTTGAAATTTGGTGAACCATTTGTCTGAGTGTCACACAGCTTGGATCCAGATCAGACGCCGAGTTACTCGGCGTCTGATCTGGGTCCAAGCTGTTTGAAATATCACAGTAGTCGCGAACAGCAGGCTAAGGGTTAAGGGCATGTACTTTCGGGTATCTGCTTATGCAGTCGAACCTCGTTATCTCAAACTTGGCTGAATTAAAATTACGCTTCAGTCGAAACTTAAATCGGAACCAAAAGCATAATGTTTTACTTTTGATATATGGGTCTAAGTTGGGAGATTTAATTCGGGCGATTCGCTAATACTAATAAAAATAGCTCACTGGACTCCGAACTATGGAAATTCGAATTTTTACAGCATCAATCATTCAATGAGTAGTGATGGAGAAAATAGTACCAAAATTACAGTTGAAATTATAAGCTAATGTGTACCTTGCGCAGATCAACATAATATTTTAAAAGAAAACCTGTACGGTCATAACCATAGAAAGCGTGAACTCATTAAGTCATATGCTTTTTAGACAATATTATTTATGAGAAAAATATCATTTTGACCGTTTTTGAAAAGATTGTGGGAAAAAAATCAGCATTTGCTCGTTTAGAACATTGCTCTATTATACCACGGACTTATATGGACGGATAAGTAACATACTTTATCAATTGCATGGCTCAAGTAAAATCCCGAATCGTCTATATACGAATTTAGAAAGCCTAAGGGTTTTTAAATAAGGACCGTATGCGTGTTGAAAAGGAAATGTTTGAAGTCCTTAGTGTGTTTTAAATTGACCAGTATTGTTCATTATTTCCTTTTCAATAGATAAGCCTCCTAATTGTTTTTAGGGGTAAGGTATATAGCTACCGATAGGCGCTTGCGAGCGTACCCGTAAGCGTCACGTGATCGAGACTCTTGAAAGGCCCGTTTATCTGCAGCAAATATTCATTGAAATCGCCTCTACGACCGGCGCTATGATTCGGCAGATTTTCACCGATAAGCCTATCTGCTTATCCATTCTTATAAGTCCGTGATTCTACACATTGTTTAATCCATCACATCGTCAAAATAAGTGTCTATGAGGTTAAGTCAAAGTCTATAGAAAATCAGTTTGATATAAATGATGAGTTTGGTATATTAATGTCTATGAGTCAGTATTGAACTGTTATTGTCTTTTGCTCTTGTTTTCTCACAATAATCATTACACGTTCACTGCATGTGATCCATTGTAGCTATACTTTAGTTTATTTAAGCCACGAGGATTGAAGTTTTATCAACCCCTTACCTTACGAAGGGCGTTCATTTAATTGTGTCACTTATGGCCCGCCATACCGCGTAGCTGTTAGGAAACTGCAGTGATTTCAGGGGAGAGAGAATTTCTAATAGGATTAAATTTCGATTGGATCCGTTCAGTCTTTCAAAAGTTATTGAAAGTTCATGTTGGTTCAGTCACATACCCTGGCAATATTACTGTATGCAAAGTACATTAAAAGCCGTGTTGTTCTTACTGTTTCAGTTTCACAGATATATAGTGACCTGTGTAAGATACATGGAATATCTTTGGTCTCTAAAACGCCAGTTTTCAGGTGGCTTAAAAAATCAAAGGTGTTAAAACTGACCTGAAAGATGAGCCCCGTCCTGGCTAGCCAAGAAAAGCTGTTACCAAAGCTAATGTTGCTGCTGTAGCAGATCTGATCAAACAAAATGCAATGTTAACGGTGCAAACAATTACTGATAGTGTTGGTGTATCATCGGAAACAGTTCATAAGATTTTGATTCCAGAGTTGAAACTTGAAAAGGTTTGTGCACGATGCGTCCTGCATCTCTTGACAAAGAAATAAAATCTTCTGAAAAATTCAGGAGCTATTTAGGTGATTAAACCTGGGTCTATTATTTTGAGCTCCAGAGACGCGTCAATAACAAGCAGTAGCTGTGAAAAGACCAAACAAGGCCGGTCATTGCCAAAAGGATTAAAAGCGCGGCAACAGTTTTGTTTGAGGTAGTTTTCAATTGCGATGGACCAACTGTTCAAATTCTAGTACCAAATGGCAAGACAAACACAGGTAAATTTGATAAGAACGATGTGTTGTCAAAAGTGAAGGCACACTATGAAAACGGAGACTTGCTACCTTTTTTAGAGGTCTATGTGCTATTCATGACAACGCACCTGCTCTGCAGTGACAATTATTGATATTTGCTTATATCATTGTCAGTCAGGTCAAATCATGGAAAAAACACAAAAAACAGTCGCTTCTATAATACATATTCGCTTTATCTTATCGCTGAGATATGGTTGAACATTATCTAGCACATCTTAAAATATGTAGTTCAATGTAAATTTACTTAATTCTATATAGAGAGAAAATCTACGACAACTCCTGTCGAAATAGGAATATTTGACCTATATAGTTATTATATACTTTTAGATTTAAAACAATTTTGAAATGTACTCTATTCTAAGTCATACAAGTTTCAATGTTTTTCTATTAAAGTGAAATTCGTGTAGTGAGTAGCATATCAAGTAGGTCGAATTACCATGCTAGTTCTCTAATTGCTTTTACGGATGTCTACCGCTTCTTCTTTTAAATTCTAGCATTGTAAGGCAAAAAAATTCAGAGCTGATTAAAATGCTTGGTTTCTTCAGTTTTAAAACCAGACCATTTTTGTTTCAAATGTTCACGGTAAGCAATAAAATAAAGTTTTAAAATATTCGTGAGTTAACTACTTCGAAGGAATTATACCGTCTGCTACATCTAAAGCTTTATGATTATTTTAGGACCAAAGGTATCAAACTAGACAATATACCCTATTATTTGCGTGCATTTAATCCATATGGCTGCAGATCTACCGATGCTTTGGTGTTTGGTGTCCCATAGAGAGCTAGGACACAATCATGCTGCATATAAACCTTGTGAAACCAATAAAGACAGTCAACTAACGCAGTGTTGAAGTCTTTTTTATTAGATCGAAATACCCTAAATTCGAATTAAATTCGACCTTATACAAATAATTCCCCCAAACTTAACAAGTATCTACATAGCACACGGTTTGGCTCAAAGTTTAGTGTCGATTAAAGATCTATGATTAAATCAAACCTAAGCGAGTTCAAGATAACAAGGCTTAACTGTTATGAGTATAAAGCTATTGCAGACAAACGAATGAGAACGGCATTGTTCTTAAACTTATTACGAGGCGTAGTCACATTAATGCGTTACCACTAAGAAATGCCTTTGATGAGACCTCAGTGGCATATTACATTTTAAATAATGTTGGAAATAAAGTTATTGTGTTTGTCATGGGCTTTTCTCTAGATGTCTTTCAAAATCATTTGAAATATAGTCTTCCTTTCTCCTATTTTTCTTCTTTTTGATCAAATAATATTATATAATATATAATAACGACATAACTCGGCCTCTAAACAGGTTATAAGTTGTTTTTCGCTCAAAATAATTCACACATAATCATCGGAATAATATTGATGTTTAAAAATTTACACGGCGGGGTAAGGTGAAAGCGGGGTGTTGTCCCACATGTGTAGGACCGATGGGTTCAATGTTCCATTTGCATAATTCTTTATTGACTAATTTAATTAATCACAGGTTAAACATTTTTTCTTGCAGAAAATAAATAAAGGAAATATAAGTCGCATCACATTACGATAATATGAAATCAATGCTGTCCGTATGTAACTGTATGCTAAACCCCTTCACTGCCGCGGCAATTAAAACATTACAGATTCACTAAAAATTTGGCCAAACATAATAGGCTCCATAATAGGAGTATCAAACAGTTTGGATCCGGATAAGACGCCGAGTTTCTCGGCGTCTCTGTTTGTATATGACACCATGGTTAGGGTGGGTAGTGAACGATTTAAGACATACTGATAACAGTGCCCCGAGCGTCGTATTGTGAAACCACGTATATAACATATAATTTTATATGGCATCCCGTTCATCCGCTGAAGCTCATAACCCGATTAATCAAATGAAGTTGTCGTTTATCCCTCGTTTCACGATGCAAGATTTAACACGTCGCGGAAATAACCCGGGCGTTTCCTTATGGTCATGAAGTAACCGTTCAGAATCAGTTTCAAACAAAGTAAACAGGAACGCCATAATTTTCTTACTTGTTTATGTAAGAATGTAACATAGGGAATGCAAATATAATAATATGCTTACACCCCCTTGAGATCTACTATTTATTCTAGCATACCGTTAACACATTGGGATGTGCCATTCATCGATCTATATTGTTGTCTTTGGGTATTTAACTAAATAGTAAATTGATTGTATTAAAAGGTAAACCTGAATCATATGTTGCATAAAAGATGCAAAATCCGACTTGTACATTGTCATTCGTTGTCATTCGATATGGCTAGTTTTAACTAAACTAATTATCGACTCATTTACTGCCAGCCAATGTGAAGTGACAAGCAAAGGCGCCAATGTTAATTTTAGTTTTTTTTTCTCATAGTCTTATAACAAAGTTTCATATATAAATTAAATTCGGCTTGGCTTTACCGACCTATCAAGGCTGATTAAAACCTGTATCTCAATTTGCTGTTGTTATTCTTATCCACTTGAAAATAATCTGATGAAAAGGATGAACATCAATGCAAAGGAAAAACTATGAGCATTGTTGAACTGTAGCATTTTTTAAACAATTATTTCTAATGTAATTTACTACAGAGACTTCAAGGGCGTATCTATATAATAAAGAGTTCAACATTATTTCTTTTAAAATAAGTTACCTTGTGGTAAAGGGTTAAATGAAGTGGCTGGATATTCAGATTAGATGCATTTTGGTATGCAAGAGAAGGTTAAGCTAGGTATCATATATTTAACAAAAAAACAACAACATGGTCATGAAATCCGGTTTCAACGGTTATTTACAATGATTAAACTAATATTTTATTAGCCATTTCGTGTACATCATTCACATGTAAAATGGTTGACATAAAGATTTTAATGCAGTTGAATAACTCATTTACAATATATACAACATAGTCAATACCTTATTACATTATGTTTATTTTTATATATTAAACTAAGTAACAGTGCCTGAGTGTATAATAAATAAATTATTTCAACAGTCAAATTCATAAATCAAAAATCGCGTTTTTCACTGTGATAGTCCGTTATGAACACAATGCTATTTTAATGTCTTTAAGTTTTTCATATTTCATATTATATCATATTATATCTAAAGTGTTTGCAGACGAAAGTCAGAAAGACACTGATGGGTACACATAGTAATTTTAAACCCAAAATTGAAAGTGTTCTTGAAACCTAGAAATGATATGACATTGAGTACATGCCAATTTGACAACTATGCTTGGTTAAGAATGTCACACGAGCAATGGTGTTTCTTTATTTCTGAACTTGCGTTTTACTTGCGTTTAAAACACTTAAAATAAATACATTCCATTTGGAACAGTAATCGTATCAAATAAATTCTCAGGAAACGGTCTCTTATCAACTTTATTGTTCTTGTTTATTGTCCTCCGATAATACAATATGTCTCTGGTGATTTTCGTTTATTTATTCAAAGCGAATTGTGAACATTAAACCCGCCAGTTTCCAGTACTTTTGTGATATACAAAAGATGATTAAACCCGTTAGGAAGCGGGAATACTTGTTCATTGCAAACAATGTAAAAACAAATCATAGGGCTACTCTAGTGGGTCTTTGGTCAGGGTCTTCACTGTTTTGCATTTATATATGTAATATGCTTAGCTTAAGACGTATTAGTTTAGAAAAACTTACATTAAAGATAAGTTCATAATCGCCTTAGGTTCTTTTTCAATGTTATTCCTTTTATTTTCTTTATATAAGTTTACTTAATTGTTTAGTCATGGAGTGAAGTATATCATTGATGCAGACAAACGTCAGTGCCTTAACGGGGTTGTATGTCGACCGACGCGTTAATTTTGTTCGATAACTCGACACGGTTTGCGACTGACACTCGTAACGATTTCCAGCATAATAAATAATGTTTTTGTAGCGATGGGTTTGGAAACAGACTAATAAGTTGTTACTATTCTTGTTATCTGAAAGTAAGTTTCTTGGTCTGATGTTTGAAATGTCAATATTTTAGAAATATTTGTACCGCGCATTCTAGAAATCCTTATGTTTTGCAATAATCAGTAATTATTATTTACTACTAACGGCATTGCTTAAACTGTGTTTCTTTAAGCTCACGTTCAGTTTAAACCCTTTATTACAACGATACGCATTTTGACACCTCTATAGCATGTGACCAAAGAAAACATTTTGCAAAATTGAGCATTTGATCGCAATGAGCAAATCGACGGCTTCGATCCAAAAAGCAGTAAGTGCCCTTTTGGAAAAGGGCACTTACGGCCTTTTGAATCGAAACCGACGATATGTTTTCATGGTTGTCTGCTACTGTGGTGCCCAAAGCATTTCTATCGAGTCCTATCACAAGGAAAGCTAAACATTGATATTTCTATGGAGTAGAGTGTTAACACTCACTGTTTTGTTTGGCTTCCTCGAAATCACATCCTCTTCATCACTTTCTCCTGAAAAAAAGGGAAGCATTAATTTAACATTTTATTTCTGATTCCCAGTTAATTTACAAAGCTACTCATGACATTCCCAAATTTTTATCTACATGACTTGTTTCTCCATCACACCATTTCAATTTTGAAGCATTTTAAAGTGTTCAAAAGATAGGGTTTGGTGACAAAAGAGAAACACATTTTCAATAGATTTCCAAAATCATGCTTTAAAAATATTTATTTTATGTATTGGGACATCTGTTTTCATGTTTCTACTGTCAAAAAAATTCAATTCTTTCATTTGACACATAACATTGACAAACAAAATAGATCTATACTAAGCTGTTGAAATAGCAAAGAGTCTCAACCTAGACCAAAAGAATCCGGGTCAAGTCGGCCTCGGGTCAACTCAGCCACCGAAAAAATACAGAAATCTGTAGGCTTATTTATAAGGACTGTTTAAATATATTAAAACGTCTTTATCAAGCTTTAATGGAACAGAGATGAATTGGGGACAGAACCTTTTACCGGTCCACCTTAGAGTTGATCCTTTAAAGTATATGGTATGGATGCAAATAGCATAGCCCTTGAAAGTACAATAGACGTTTGTTTTAATCCAATGTTAGTGACACTAAGGGCAAACAAATCCTTTGTCTATACCGATTTGAAATATGTTTCAGTAGTTTTGGATTTTCCAGGCTGTCCCCCTCTGGATCCGCGCATGTAAATACGCCTATGCCTTATAGATTTCATATAAAGGAACAGGCCGAGATGACCTGGCCATGTTGACGTAAGGCCGAGTTGAATCCAGGCTGAGTTGACCCGTTTCGAACCAAAATGACCCGAGTGTCTCTGTCCCAAATTATTTTTATGGCATTTCCTGATAATTTATGACAAAATTACTAAATAACAGGTAGGCATATATAAAAAAAACATTACCTTTCAAGATTACTTAATAAGTGGACTCTTAAATTTTTAACACAGAGCAATTTAGTCTCCAAAATCATCAGACAAAGGTGACCCTAGGCCTAACAGAATTCAATTGTAGTCGTGGGATTTGGCAGGCAATTAATTTGCAGATACCCCAGACAAGAATATCCATACAAGAATTAGATCTATGTACCTGCATCCTGGATGCTAGAGTTGCTTCCTTCATCCATGCCAGAATCTGTTGTCCTACTGTGGTCTCCAATATTCTTAAGGTTCAATTTTGTTGTTTCAACTGAACTGTCCTGCAAACAAATACAAAAGAAAACTTTGCATGTCTGCTTCAGAAAATTACATGGCCTGATCAAAACAATATTTTACTATTATAATATACTTCGGAGCCGATACTGAGTCGGTTTTCCAGACTACATTCGGGAACATTATCAAACGAAGTTTCCTTGGTTCTTCGTTTGTTTACCTTGATCCAACATAATTTGTCAAAGAACCATTGTCCAATTAAGACAAAAAAGACGTCCATAACACATCTCTAAATGAAAAGGTCAAACAAACTAATGTCTTAACTGGATAATTCGATGATATTACACTGATTTGCGATCGTTTGTTTACTTTATGCAGTTTGGGCGGAAACGCCACCAAATTTGACAGCAAATAAAATTATTGTATTGCGATGATCGGTCATAATTTACAGTAAGATAAAATTTAAAACCTACCTGGACTTGCAGTTCATTTGATATTTCCTCAGACATAATGTTCTTCTGAGTTAAAAATGCATTTTTATTAGTCTAATTGTCTTTGCAATCTTCGTTATTCCCGCGAATTCTGTTGACATGCGCGGGTTTTGCCGGTGAAGAGATAAAATGTTACCGGGCAATTTTGTCTGATTTGCTGATAATATGTCAACAGAATGAATGAAAACAAAATGAAATTAATAATTGACAGACATAATATTGCGTTTTTGGGTATTGAAATATCCAAACAATTTCATTGTAAAAAGTAATAATAATAGACACTAAATGATTGTATGGACAAAATGAATGATATGAGAAGAGCTGATCACAGGTGAACTAGCTCAATAAGTCATAAATTAATATAGCTGGCACTTTTCAATGTTATTAACCCTTAGCCCGCCGCTAAAATTGTCGTCTGCTAAAATTGTCGTCTGCTTCAATTTTAAATGTTGGGTTTACTTAAAATTTGGTGAAACTATGGTCAGGGTGTCAAATCGCATGGATCCCGATCAGACGCCGAGTTACTCAGCGTCTGATCCGGATCCAAGCTGTTTGTAAAATAACCCCCGTTGTGAATGGCAGGCTAAGGGTTAAACTAAGCGCCAACGCTTCCTTGTTCACAATATTTTTAGAACCATTCAAAATCAATATGCTCTTGCTTTTACTTATTCATCATTATCATCATATGTGTTCCTTGTGGATAATTCTAAAATAACATGTGTAATAAGGTGTTACCAAACTAGTTTGTATATTAATCGAACTAAGGTTTATAACTTTCAGAATAACATGAAATA
>JAULCE010396058.1:0-10063 GCA_032359355.1 Macoma nasuta | reverse complement strand
CATTTTCTACCCCTTGACTCTGCCAAATATAGCCAAATCCATTGCTGTAAAGGTTATTTCGTATATAGGTCACCCAAGTTGTATGTCCGATACTGTCATAATGCATAGCACAACTTTACCACCCTAGTTTGCGGGAGTTTTAAAATTCTTAACCAAAACTTAATACATCTTTTGTATGTGTTGATATACAATGGGTACCTACCAAAATCGCCCAAAATAGCATCATTGCACGAAGTAGTGCCGACATTCAACAATCGGACAAACACTTAAGTCACGTGAACGACAAAACTCACATGATCACATGAATAATATCGTTTTTTCATACAGGTATTAACTTTTTAGATCACGTTTGACGCCATGTTTGTTTATGGTGGAATCGTTTTGTATGATTGGATGAAATGGAGATATAACAATATAAGAATAAATTAATTACACATAGAGCAATATAATAGTAAATCAAGGACGTTCACGTGACTTAAGTGTTTGTACCGATTGGTAGACACAGATAGAACAGTATACCTCTCATTAGAGTGTAAATATCATGGAGATAGAACACTATTATACTTAGTATCTTCCAAATTAGACGTCATTAGTCAAAATTGAAAGCATAGGGAGATATAACTCTGTTTTATGATTCCAGTGGTATAAATATCTCATTTTTCGCAAAAATGGAGTTAGAACATTATAAGAATAGTGCGACGATATGATACTGTAGTTCTGCCGCGATATGATACTGTAGTTTCGCTGATGTACTAACGATGTCATACCCTTCTTAGCGATGTAATACCGTCATACCGTAGTACTTTCGTTCTTCTACCGTTGGACAATTTAGATCAGCATGTCAACAGCATGACGACATTCGAACAACTGGAACGCCGGTACTACCTCGGTATTGCTGCGGTTGCGAAATGTGATTTTTCAAATGATTTCTGGACGGAGCTCCGCCGATGTTCTCACCGTCGTACATTGTGTGCTTCGGTTTAGGTACATCGGTAGTGTGTGACCAAAACATGTCTTTATGTCAAGTAAGACTGTTTAATTACGTTTCTATTTCTTATTTATTTGTACCCCCTATCATGTAAACAGAGTTCAATGATTTAGAAAATATAAAAACCTGGCAATTTGTGTCGGTCAATGTTTTTCTTGAGCCATATGTTAAGCCGGAATTTTTTGATTTTCAAATTGTACGTTTCAACGTTAACGTTGACCGAAGTTGCCTGAAAGTCATATCATTTTATAGACCTTTACCAGCACATTGCAATAGAACCACAAACCAGTATGTCGGTTATAATATGTAACCGACATTCCCAAATTACTTTCTTTTGTCGTTTACTGAAAACGTGACTTTACTTGTCATTTTTAGTTCTACGTCATCAATACTTAATGCTTTATCGAAAAGTAGTAGTCTCGAATTAGATAATCTTCAAGTTTGCACATACTAGACTTTTCAGTAGACCGTACTACTTATTTTCGCGTATGTCAACAACAGGTTTATCACTAAACCCCATGGAGTGACCACTTATTAGAATCGTATTTTCAAGACGAATCTAATAAGTGGCCATTCCATAGGATTTGGTGAAAAAAAAGAATAATACAATTGTAAACACGCACGTTATATCACCCTGAAACCGGAATTCACCATAATTGCAATGCGTTATGGTCTACTGGAATAAGGCGTATGCAAAATATCTAAGAAATACTCGAATATTATTTTTCTGACGCATTCCATCTTAAACGCTAACGCAACGCTAACAAATTCAAATACCATGAAATAATGACAATAATGTTGTTTATTTTTTAAAAGATTGGATTGTACTACTATCAGCGTCAAACAGTTTAGAGCCGGTTAAGACACCGAGAATCTCGGCGTTTGAACCTGCCCCAAACTCTTGTGCAGGTTTTCGTCATCGGTGAGTAACGCGTTGGTTGAAAAAAAGAATAACGTTACTCACACTGTAATATACTATTCAAACAACATGGATCCGGGTCAGATACTTAGTTACTCGGCGTCTGATCCGGACCCGTACTGTTTGACACACAGTCATAGTTTTACTGAAATGGGTTATACGAGTCTTAAACGACTGAGCACGGTCGTCTTACATTGCATCGAGTGAGTGGGCTCTGCATTTACATCAATTAATCATTATCTTTGGACTTCTTTTGGAAAAAGAAATGACGATCGAGGATGTGTACATATTATGCAGTTCTTGCTTTTAAATAGCCTTTACTCAACAGAAGCGCTTTATCAATAGTAATTGAAAACATTGTAGGAAATGAAGCATTTGCTCGACACGAGCAAATGCTCTATTTCCTACTCTGATTTCAATGCAATTCAAAAGGGGCATTTTTCTATTGCTTAGATTTCTAAATTTTCCATCAGATTTTTTCCTTGTAGTGAATCTAAACATATCTGGTGGGGATATATTGTTAATAGGTATGCAATGAATACAGTGACTTGTATACACTGACTATCGTGGTTTCAAGATGAATACAGTGCTAAATTGCGATAAATTGATCTATCATTTATATATACAGAGATAGTTTTCCACCATATGATTTAGTGTTTATGGCCAACTAAGCAAAGTCTGTGATAGTGATAGAAATGCTACATACTTTACCTTTTACACGCAATTGCAACGCAAACGCAAACACAACGTAAAAAACATAAACTAATGAAAATTGTTTGTTTCTTGTCGTGGTAATTTTATTCCTAGGAGTATCAAACAGATTGGAGCCGGATCAGACGCCGGGAAACTTGGCGTCTAATCTTGCTTCAAACTATGTGCACATGTTATCAGTGCAAAGTGTCCAACGCGTTAGATGGTAAAGGAAAGCATTTCTTGTATAAGGATACGTAACCCTTCCAAACTCATGAATAATTGCGGAGTGAGTAGGTGTGTTGGGTTTGACGCATTCGTCTAGATATGAGCGCTGCTGTACGATTTCCAACCATAAGACCGTTCAAACAGTGTAGACCAAGATCAGATGCCACGTCTCTGACGTGGCATCAGATCTTGGTCTACACTGATTGAAACTGGCGAAAATCAATACTTATTTGTTCAACACCGTTCGGACTAGTTTGCACTGTATTTAGATGCATTATTATTCACATGGCATTTGGTATAGGTCTACACTGTTTAAACTGTCGTATGGTTGGAAATCCCACAGCAGCGCTCATATAGTGATGTCACGCTATAATATCACGGCATTATCACATAGTGTGATATCACACCTAGTTACATTATTATGAGACCTGACCAACCAGTCATACAGCGCACTGAATTTTCAGGAGGTAGTTTTCTGTTCACGGAGATGAACAACTTGTCTATATATTACATGTGGGTAAAACATATTTTTCGAAAATTCCCCAAAGTTGTTTTTAAGATGTTTGAGTATAGAATAGATGTTAGAAACATGTTTTGGTAATATCAGAGATGTGTGGGTAAAGATCTCATAACAAACGCCGGTTGCATGTGTTTACAACGATAAACTTCAAACAATGCTCTCCTTTGAAGTTCGGTTAGCCTCGGTTTACCTTGTATGGTCTTTAAGATGTTTGAGTATAGAATAGATGTTAGGAAACATGTTTTGGTAATATCAGAGATCTCATAACAAACGCCGGTTGCATGTGTTTACAACGATAAACTTCAAACAATGCTCTCATTTGAAGTTCGGTTAGCCTCGTTTTACCTTCTATGGTCTTTAAGATGTTTGAGTATAGAATAGATGTTAGAAAACATGTTTTGGTAATATCAGAGATGTGTGGGTAAAGATCTCATAACAAACGCCGGTTGCATGTGTTTCAACGATAAACTTCAAACAATGCTCTCCTTTGAAGTTCGGTTAGCCTCGTTTTACCTTGTATGGTATTTTTAGACTCATCCACAATGAAATCATCCAATAAAAAGGGAGACCATCAGCATTAAATTTAGTTCAAATATGAAAACATTTTTTAAAATTGAATCTTCACTCATTGTGAAAAAATGCTCCATTTCCCACAGTGTTTTCAATAGTCATCAATGACAAAAGCATCATAGGGCCGTATCTATGTAGTAAAGACATAAACATTTCCCTGTTCTGATATACATTATTTCAATTGGTGATGTTAAGTAATCGTCAAAATGTTTAATAATAATATCCATAGTCGTAAATAGCAGGGTAAGGGTTTAGTGCATAAATTGAATTGAAACTTAGTTTTACCAGTTCCGCACCGATTCGTTGCCAATTCAGTTGCGATTAAATATTGATAGTGTTAAACCGGTTCTTACTCAATATCCACCGTAAACGTCCATACCAATTCTATTAGGTTGCGATAACTGTTTCAATTTGCATGGAAGCAGGTAACGTACTGTAAATAAGCTGACATGACATCACATACTTACATTTGCATCACGGACAAGACTGAAACTCAAACAATATGGTTTCTTCACAGGGTGAATAAAGTTTTGATACTGGGAAAGTCGAGAATGTGTGCAGACGACAGTTTTTGTAGCGGAGCAATGTTTAAATGCGGCCTAAATAAAAAAAAAGTAAATATACATGCAGCGTACACAAGATATGAGGTAGATTTTGTCAATTTGTTCGATATTATGTGACCCGGTACGATACTCAGCCAAGTCAGATTTAAGAACTTAACTCTCTAGCCTGCTTATCGCGCATTTAGTATTTTGTAGTTAGTCAAGTCTCTTGCCTACTTATCGCGCATTTAGTATTATTTTCAAATAGCTTGGCAGGTTGACCATAACTGGACCATGAAATATCCGGGGTGGGGGGCAGATATTCACCTTTACGCGTGATACTTTGATGGCGTTTGCAAACAGCTTGGACCCCAATGAGACGCCGGGTAACACGGCGTCTCATTGTGACCCATGCTGCTTGAAAATGGGAAAATCCGGAGAATTAGTCGGACTGGCTTGGATTCAATGTAACGTTTCGTCTGATATGAACCCAGACTGTTTGACACTCAGACAGGACATTGTCTGTTCACCAAATTTGCAGAAAATCAGACGATGTGCAAAAATGAAGCAGACGATATTTAAGCAGACAATGACTTCAATGGAATTTTAAACTGGCACTTTTGCTATTGCAAAGATTTTTAAATATTTCATCGGAATCTTCCCTTGTTGATAAGTATCTAAATAGCTGGTGAAGAAACATTTCCAACAGTGTAGAATAAAAGTGGTTAAGAGCAAACATTTAATGCTTCATTTCACAGATTGTTTATACCTTATCTGCCACCAAGGAATCAAAAGGTGTATTTATGGTTAATGATTAAATAAGACACCATTTCATTAACGATTGTTTTCAATTATATTTGAGTGTATTTGAATGTACATTCTTTATCAAAAGATCGTAGAATCTCGTCAGATGACATATATTGACAAACTCAACTTCTTATCCGACATAACAGTTTGCAATGCCCAAAGGTTGGTCTCCAACCAGCCACCATAAGATCCAACAAGACACCATAACGTACCATCAGACAGATTTCGGTGTTAACTGATTACTTTAAACGTCTAGTGGAAAGCGTTAAACCCTTTACCTAGTACCGCAGTCTGACCATTTCTCCGGATATTTCCGGAGATCTCCGGATTTTTCGGGGTTTTAGAAATATATGCTAATTGTTCAAGCAGCTAAGATCTCAATGAGACGCCGTGTCACACGGCGTCTCATTGGGATCCAAGCTGTTTGCAAATGCCATCATTGTTTCTTCTGTAGCACGCATAAAAGTGAATTTTTGCCCAAATCCCCAGATTGTTCATGGTCCATTTATGGTCACCCTGATACCGATTTGCTATTTTAAGGCTCATCCACAATGAAAACATTTGTTGAAAACGATGGGTATCTTCTGAGAAAGATAATGGTTAAAAATATTATGGAAAATGGAGCAAAGTGCTTAATTTCCCACAATAATTTTAAAGCTCATGTACTACAGAGGTGTGAAAAGGGCGATTCTATGAGGTAAAATAATAGAAAACAAGTTCACTTAAACATAATATGTCTTGTAATGAATGCTATGAAATAAAAGTACAGTGAAGAGTTATATAATTGTAAAACCCTTTACTCAATAGCCTAGTTTTTGGTCCATTCACAATGAAAGTATATGAAGAATAAGAAAATATCAAGAAAGGAAAACACCAATTTGAATGACTTTGAAAACAGTGTAAAACATGAAGTATTTGCTCATTATGAGCAAATGCTCCATTTCCCACAATCTGCTACAGAGGCGTCATCGGGAGTTTTTATGGAGATAAGGAATATGTTCCATAGGACAGAGCTCTGTTGCTACACTGATTATTTTAGACAGCTAGAGAGAAGTGCATTGAAAACACATTCACCTTTACACAATAATGAATCGTATGAAATAACAGTATATTGAGCAAACATATATTGTATGACCCTTTACTGCAAAGGCTAATTTTAGAACCATTTACAATTTAAGTATATGATGAATGGAAAGTTTATCTTGGCGAAAGGAAAATACCAATTTTGATTGCTTTGAAATTATTGTGGAAAATTAGGCATTTGCTCACGAGCAAATGTTCTATTTCCCACAATGTTTTCAATAGTCAGCTGCTACAGAGGCACCAAAAGGTGTATCTATAGAGTAAAGGGATGATAGAACAATATGAAGATATCCAGGTTTGGTATAAAAACCTCACAAAATGAGTCTTCACCTTTCATGGTATATAAACGACTATATATTTACATCTTTTACAACCACATGCTCGATCAGACCTCTCAGGGTCTGCACTGGATGCCTGTTGGAAACGTTTGGTCCGAATCTACCCTCTCTGCCTTCGGTACTTTCTGCTTTTTTACATGCTTCATATAACTAGAAAAGTCAATGAATGTAACAAATACCCCTCAAAAAACCACTTTGGTAATGACTAAAAAGCCTTGCCACATGAAAATTGGCATTTGCGTAAATATGCATTTTGTTTAAGTCCAAGGACATATAACCCCACATTGCTTGGAACTTCATTGAACCGTAAAAATAAAAAAAAGCATACACACATAGACGTCAAGGTCGTCAGATATGTAAAATTTCAATCAAATCCATTTTAATTTGTTAGAGAAGTTCAAGAGGCACACAACTAAAAAAATGCTTGGAACTACGTACCATACAAGAAAGCACTAGAATGTCATACAGATTGTGGGGGTCTCTTCTTTGAATAGATGCTTTCTGTTAAAAAGGACAGACAAAAAGACAAACGACTAACAGTGATTCCTACTTGTTCCCAAAATATTTGTTTGAAGGGGTACTGTAATAAGTCTTTTGCCAGCAGTACATGAGCAAATAGAAAAGTCCATGATCACACTGCTCCAGATGGAGCAGTCTGATTATGGTCTACACTATTTGCGTTTCAGACCGATCATTCTAAACATCAAACTGTAAGATGAGCTAAATACTTAGTATTTTAAACAAAATCCTAATAATGCCACAGTGTGGCTGAAGACTTAAGAGTTGATACAGTATAATAAGATACAATCAAACCTATCTTGAGCGGCCACCAAATAAGGTACCATAGCGACCATTCAGGACAAGAGGTCAATTCATGCAAAACAAAAGAAAGTCAGAGAGCTCTTTCGATAGGTTTCTGTATTAATTTTACTCTGCATTAGGCGACCACCTGTCATACAGACCACGAATGCCTCATTTTTAAGTGGTGGCTTCATTATAGATTTCACTGTAAGTTATGGATACTCTAAGGGGATATAGTCTCAACATAACTATTAATGAAAGATGGGGTTAACTTTGAGATAAGTAAATATTTTGTGATAATTTGACATCTAAAATAGTTTGGAAAATAAATATACTGCTGTTGCTTCCAAACGTTTGGCAGCAATACATATAGAACGCGTTACAGTAACCCATATCACATTTTGTGAAGCATATCTGGAACCATGCCGTTTGCATAAATTATACACAGGAATCACACATTGGCAGACAGTCGAACCTCGGTAGGTCGAATAGGTCGAGCTCGCTTAGCTCGAAATCCCGTTAAGCTCGAACTGAAACAAACTCCCAGAGAGACAAAATTGAATTACAAATATCAAACAGTATAGCTCAAGATCAGACGCCGAGTTACTCGGCGTCTGATATGGGGCCAAACTGCTTGCTATTTTGACTAGTATGCTTTATTAAACACATGATATAAGTTATTTCATAACTTTTCAATAAAATATTATTATGAATTCTTTATGACTTAGGTCTTGAAATATCGCTTAGCTCGAACTTCGGTTAAGTAGAATCAATTTCGAAAGTCCCAATGAGTTCGAGCTAACGAGGTTCGACTGTATTGTGTAAAGAATGAAGCACTTACTTACTATTTTGATGATGCAGAAGGGTATTAAGCGCAATCTATAATTTTGATACAAGTCACAGAAATGTCTTTGCTCCAAACTATTCATAACAAGACGACCATGATGGTCCTATATGGCTCACCTGATTAAAGGGTTTCAAAAGAACGATTGCAAATAATTTGCATTATTTATGCATATGAGGTGGCTATTGTTTTGCTTACACATCATCAAATTTCGGGCAATCAAAGGATAATTTCTGAGAAATAATTATGAAATTGGACCAATTGTTTTGGAGAAGAAAGAGTTCAGTTTCCTAAAAAAGAAATAAGAGGGAAACTGGTCTTACCCCTGGTAGCCATATTTGTTTTATATCATCATACCTTTGATTACTTTGATAGAGAGTATCAGAAGGATCATTTCTGTGAAATAAATATGAAATTGGACCAACAGTTTTGGAGAATGATTTCTCGTTTCTATAAAAGGAAAATGGTCTAGCCTCTGGTAGCCATGTTTTTGTTATAGCATTATACATTTTATAGCTTTCATAGAGAATCCCAAGGATCATTTCTATGAAATTATTTAGAAATCAGACCTCCACTTTTGTAGAATATTTTGAATGTCTTCTTTAAAAGTCATACAAAAAAATGACCCCGGCCCAGATGGTCATGTCTTTTTAAATCAAATAACATCATTATTTAAACAGCTTTTGTATGTACAGATTTTCTAAAGAAATTAAATTAAAATTGGACCAGTAGTTTTTGAGAGGATGATAAAGTTTTGTATATAGACATATACAGAAAACGGACCTGTCCCTGGTGGCCATGTTTTCAGGTAAAGCATCATTCTTTCAAAATGGTTTATTGAGGACAACCCAAAGATAAAAGCTTTGCACTCATTTTGAAATAGAACCAAAAGTATGGTGAATAATATTTTCAAAGTTTTCTATATAGCCTTATATGGAAAACTGGCCTATCCATTTTGTAAATCTTTGGTAGAAGTCTTCCTAAGTATCATTTCTGTAGGTCCATCCAAGAAATATTTTTGCAAAAATCTGTCAATTTTCATCTGTTGGTACCCCGGACAGAGACCTTTCACAATGACTCACCTAAGCAGACTAAGGTGTGCGAAAAATCTCAGGAAAAAAGCCCAACATATGATCAAGCCGCTAGCTGTTTTATTATTGGTCAATAGTTTTAACAATTTTCTAACCCTCATCCCAGCTGTGAAAATTGTATAATGCTCAATCTCTTGTCTACTCGATTTTTGTCAAATTTTCTTTTAATCTGACGAAACTGTTGACTGGGCTTCAAACAGCTTGGATCCTATTTTCAGAAGCCAAGTTACTTGGAGTCTGATTCAAATCCAAGCTGTTTGCAAAAATAAACTTCATGACTATAGTCACTAATAAAGGGATAAAATCTAATACAGTGACAAGTCTAGAGTGCATAGATCCAAACTTTGGTTTAGGATTACGCTACAATAAGCTCTGTTTTAGCGGCAATCAAATTAGGCAGAGTGGTTATTAATGACAAACAGGACGCTTAATGCAGAACAAAAGTAATGCAAAAGGATATTCGCAAGATTTTTGCACCAATTTCGTTTTGCATTAAGTGACCACATGTTTTAAATACCACCAATGCCTCATTTTTTAGCAACCACTTAATTTATGCGTTTTTTTTCGAAGTCATTTATCTCTTTCACCGCCGCAGTCGCCTAAATGCGCCATTGAAAATAGTGCAGTCCAAGATCTGACGCC
>JAULCE010395947.1:0-10063 GCA_032359355.1 Macoma nasuta | reverse complement strand
TATTTTTTAACACCTTACAGTATAAAGAACTATAAATGCATGCGATATTAAAGGATTGATTAAATTGTTTTCACACCACACAGTATAACGAAGTTTAAATGCAAGCACGTGGAATATGCACCTTTGAATTAAAAGCTGCATCGTCCTTAAAGAAGGCGGGTCCGGATCAATTTAACCATTTTCTCCACGGCTATATTAGATTCATTCACAGAAGAAGCATACGATAAATAGGAAGATTTCTTAGGAGAAAGGAAAATTTCATTTTTGTATTGTATTGAAACCATTGTATGAAATGGAACAATTGCTTGTTACGAGCACTTGTTTCATTCCATACACTATTTTCAATATTCGTCGGCTGCAGAGGCGCTAAAACGTGATTGTGTGGAGTAAAGGTTTATTTTATAATTATATTAGAGAGAATCTATACAATGAGAAAAATACAACACAACACAGTTTAATAAATCATTGTTTTTACTTTTGTTCTAAGAAATGATGTTGTTTACACAGTAGAAATAAGATTTATTTAACCTCAATGTGACAAACGTAAATGTTGATATAAAAAGTCAATGAAAATCTCTTTGTCTATCATTTTGTCAAAGTTTATAGAAAAGTGAAAGCGGAAGGCAGATGTACATAGTATGATTACATAATGTATTACAATGTCATACAAAATATCATGACCAAGTTGAATTGAAGATACCAAATCTAGAGATCCGTTCATGGTTTACTGTGTATCCAATATCTTGTGTATGTGATTTTTTTAAGTATTAGTTATTCTATTTATGATATTTCAATTCCCCTTATTGTGATTTTTGAGTACCACATAATGCCAATAAAGATCAACATGAATACTCTTCTGTCTAAATTCGCACACATATCAAAGTGGAAGATATAAACAAATCCAACATATACTTATACATATTTTTTGGTTTAATTTATACAATCAGCAAATTACAGAACTTATCGTTAAAGAAATCATGTTTTGATTTTCGTTTATAATGATTTCTGGTTTGCACCCAGACGGCCCGGGTTCGATTCCCGGCACCGGAACATACTTTACCGATCCCCCATAGCTCAGAGGTAGACCACCCGCTTAGGGATCGGAAGGTCCGCGGTTCGAGTCCCGGGCCGGGTCAAACCAAAGACTTGAAAATTGGTAGTAATAGCTTCCCTCCTTGACGCTCAGGATTTCGGGATAGCATTACAGCTGGTTCGTCGGTGTCAGAATAAAGTGACCGACCGGGTTTCAGTCCCAGGTGTACCTCATAAGTCACCAGGAGTGTCGAAGTCAGAGGTGCTGAGCCGTCGTGGCACACTCCTAACCAAAAGCGCAGCACCATGCGAAAGCGCCATATGGCGAACGCAAACAAACAACATGATAAGGGTTAAACCTATTTATAAAAGCACATTGATTTCAAATGCTGAACTTTGCAAATGGTTATTCTCTTTTGCTCATTTTGTTAGATTTACTGTCCTATTTACAGTTTGGATCTTGATAAGACACCGAAACACAGTTACTCAGCGTCTGGTCTGGACCCAAAATGTTTGCAACTTCGACAACCGTCGAGATCGTACATTACTTCGACAACCGTCGAGATCGTACATTTAAACTAACTATATAACCGTCTATATACGAACAACAACCTTTACACGTTGCACGTCGACGTTATATAGACAGTTTAGACGCCGTCGAATCGGCGTCTGATCAGACAGAATCTACACTGATTGTCACCAGCAGATATAACATTTTCTTGTTATCTTAACACTCTGAAAACAGATTAAAGCATGAAACGATCAGACACCTTCCTTCATCATGACTACTTATCTTATTCAACATTGTTTGCAATGTCTTAAGGTATTAAAATCGCCCACCAGTGCTCATTTCGAAGAAGCTCGACATATACTGAACACCAACCGTATTCCCTCATTCTCTCGCCAGAGCTAATCTGACCCATCAGGAGAGTATAGTTTTACCCATTGGCTGAGGGTACAGTGCATATTGCAGATGCTAAAATCCTTATTTCTCAATATAACCTATGCTGTGAACATCCATTAGAATCGTATTTTCAAGTCGATTTAAATGCATGACCACAACATCGAGTTTGATTAAAAAATGTCGAAACTGGTCGAACATATTTGATTTACGTTTCGCTTACCTGGAGACCTGCATACATCTCCGTGTTTACAAAGTAATTGCTGTGTAATAAACTGTTGTCTAATATAAGTTCATACTTCTTTCTTATATTAATGTAAAAAAGCTGGGGTGCCAGAACAGGCCCCACGCTGTTTGCAAAAGGCCAACAAAATTCGTCTAAAATCACATTACTGTCATTTTGAAAAAGGTACTTACGTGATTTTGGATGTAAATGGACGATATACCTACCTCATGGGTGAGAACCCGAGGAAATCGCAGCGAGTGGTAGCACTGTACATACATCCAGCAAGAGGAGGTTCCCTGTTACAGGAAAATAGTTCGCGAGATCTCAGACAGGAGGGCATAAAGTAACGTGCATATCGGCCGTGAGCGTCGGATATATTTACAGCTGATATTTCATGTGTGCCGAAGGTAGTTGCTGTTGGTACAAAGTGTTCGCATGTGCCTGGACTGATAGATATAAAATATAACGTGGATTATTATATTGATATAGGTATTTCTACTATCTATCTCTCTCTCTCTCTCTCTCTCTCTCTCTCTCTCTCTCTGCTGCTACATTTACTACTACCGCTAATAATAATACTAAAGTTGCTGCTTTTTCCGCTACTGTCTATTAATCGACTTAAAATCTTATAACTACTACTATTACTACTACTGCTAATTTTACTATTACTGCTACTACTTTTACTATTTTTTCTGCCATTTCTACTTTTTCTAATTACCACTCCTTTTTTATATTGCTGATGTTGCTGTAGTAGTACTTACAGTGCTGCTGCTACTATTTCTAATACTTATATTTTCGTTTACAAACTATATAATACAAAACATATGACTCAGATTCAATACACAGTTGTTGGAACGCTATTCATTACCCTTGTCAACGTTAATTTATCGTAAACAAAATGCAAATAATATGAAAATGTGATAATTTTCTGTCCATCTTTAAGACCAAGAGTTTACTACTTTAGCTGTCAAACAATTTGGAGCCAGATTAGACGCCGAATAACTCGTTGTCTGACCTGGCTCCAAACTGTTTGTACATGTTATCAGTGATCAGTGTCTAACGCGTAAGATGGTAAAGAAATATTGCGTTTTCTTACTGAAGTTGACAGGTAGTAATTTACTAACAAATAAACAGAACGGTCCATGATTATGATTCAGCAGATAAAAAGATTTTCAATCTGACATAAGTTCTCCAAACAAAATATTTACGATTTGATTGAACCCAGAAAGTATCGCAAATTTCAAAATAAATGTATTAAGTGAAACGATTACCACCTAGCTCATCATATTGGTGTCTGATTCGTCTCTAAACTTAATTGTTAACCACTAATGCTTATACATTTATGGAATTCTATATTTACGGAACACATATTCGGGACACGCACACTGGGTGCTAATTATGTTGACCCAGATCAAACTGCTCCTTCAGGCGCAGTTTGTTCTGGATCAAAATTTATTTGGTATTCCAGCAGCGTATTTGTATCTTTTCTAATATCAAATTCAGTGATGCTGGAGTACAAACCGAACCCTGGATAGTAATCAAAGCACTGAAAGAACTGGAGTGGTTATTGCCAGTAAACCTCAACTGACAAACGAAGAAGTATTTAGAATTGGAAGTAGCATCGAAAAGAGCAAGTAATGTAAATACTGACGAACAGTTCGATATCAATGGAACTCTGGCTGCAAGAGAACAGAATATCATACATACAATTTGTATCAATATTTTTAAATGGCTAAATTTCATTTGCAGTTTTCAAAAATATTAAGCGATTCGGTACACAATGTGTACCCTCGTGCAACACCTATTTACTTTATTACGCCATGATGTTTAGCATACGCATGCTTCTTTTAATTTGCATTGACATTTAGATGATATGGTCAGACGGTTAAGCTAGATCATGTTATTTCAATAAATGCAGTTAAAATCATTTACACATCTTATGAGTGTCATTACCTTTCCTAAAACACCTAATACAGTAACCGTGCCCGACTTAAATGCACGAGTTGGTTGAACGGCAACAAGTGTTTTTGAACATATTTAACTATTATTTATATTTTACAAATGCTGGACAATCAGTTACAATACTCTTAAATGCTCACCGACAAAAGCGTAAATATTCCCAACTTATCACCCTAAAAATGGCCCTTTCTAGGCACCTACCTCTATGAAAATTGCATAACAACCAACGACATTTCATAACTTTATATTAATTTATATTAACCGTTACGATTTTGCGAGACCAAATCTTTTTAAATTTACTAAGCTATTGAAGTCTACTGAAAATAGGAGGTAAATTTGTGTATCATGCATTTAATAGACGCCAAGCAAATATTGATAATATAACGTTGGTTGAATAGAAATTTGTCAAGGCAACATATATTTATTATAAGAATCTAAAAAAGTTTTATCAGAAACAGAACAGAACAGCATTTGTGTTAACATTGTTTGCAAATATGTTCAGTTATGTTCAAATGAAACTGAGTTGATGGATCTTTTTTAACTCAGCCTCTTTTATTATAGTTTGTACTTTTTCTGATACAATTTGTTTATCGCACGTCGTCTCACTTTTGTTTTGTCAAGTGACCATGCATAATATTGTGAAATGTTGTATAATGTATATATAATTAGAAACAATATGCGTTTAAGTTACAAAAATATGAAGAATCTTGAATCTTGAACCATAACATTTCGACGGATTTTGTTAAATTTTCAGGTTATTAGCTATGATTGCTTTATACGTGGGTGTCATTTTTTATATTGATTGTATGTGAATAAAGTCGGAAAAGGACGTTTGAAGTCAACTGTTTTTTGTGAAACTGTGACAAAAATAATCTTTGTGGGACATCTACAATGTAGCCAATTTGTAGAAAAAAGCTTAAAAAACACGTTATCTGTGATCAGTGATCATTTTTCTATCAAAACACACAAAAAGTGCAGCAATCGATCATGTAAATATATGATTTTGTACATGCAACTCGTTGCTGGTCAAACTCTCTTTTTTCTTGATTTTAGGATGTTTGAATATGTTTTTATTGTTATTTTTTCTTCAACGAATCATCTGATCTGAATATACTCTGTCTGCCAATTTCATTTGATCCGGGTTCAGCAGGACAAAAGTTAATATTATCATTGTAAAATAAGCATAGTGCAAAGTCTTCTTTACAGTCAATTAAAATTTCCAATAATGTAGTTCTCAAAAGTCACTTCTTTCGCAGCTAACATTGCCTTTGCTGCCTCGGTAGGCACTGGGGCCTTGGGGGTTTGTCAATGGCGTCCTAAAATAAGACGATATTTGTCAGCATACAGTGTGTAGTCTACTAAACGTCGCCGGGATATCAGTAGAAATTACCTGTCGGTGTACGGTGTTTATGTTTACGGTGTTATGTACTGCTAATTTTCATCATATTGAGACATATTGTAGGTTTGTGTTTGCAATTAAATGTGTGTTATTCAACTCGTAATCAGCACTTTCAAAGTATAATAATAACTTGTTAAAATTCCAATAAACATATTGGCAAATCATTGTTCTTTCCGATCGTCCAGTGCATGTGAGACTTTATAATTTACAGACTAATTGGCACAACTTACACAATTGCAAAACATAGGATCGGCAAAGCGGAGAGAAACCAATAAAATTTATTAGTTTGAGTTCTGTAATATATATATATTTCATCTTGTCTGAGTAGGGTTTATGATCTGTATGCTTTGTCAAAACTTAAGCACCATCTTATTATTTATAATCTATCCATAGGATTTTTGCACTTTAATGGCAGAATCTTAATGAATCCTATTTTCTGTTGTCAAAAGTGTCGTCAGTTAAATGAAAATTCTGTTCAATGTTGAAAGATCATTCACTCGCTCAAGTTTTAGAATATCATGGACAGTGTTTTAGTGATAGGGACGCTCTTTCTACACCAACTAACGCGTTAGTCATAGAGCAAATATATGGGATAATCGTTGTTAGATGTACTCGGTTGTTTACGGCAAATGAAAGAATTCAAGAATAAACGAGTAACCCGAAATCGTTACCTCTCGGTTCTTTCAGGCAAATGTCTACTGTATGGTGAAACTGATTTATAGTTATTATACACATGCTCTACTAGTCGAAATGTTTTCATAGTGCGTGATTAGGTATTTTACTTCCGAGGGTAGGGTAGCTTGTGAATGATTCTTAGGGATTTTGTAGGTAAGACATCGACGACATCGTTTGGGCAGTCTGGTTGACGGATAAGACCCAGACAATTGTGGTTCCGTTTGGACGTCTTGGCACAGTGATATATATTAATGACACGTTGTTACTTTATGATGTGAATGTCAAGGAAAGACTTGCCTTCAATGGATACAACTTCTTAAACAGTAATAAAAGTAATATTGTATTTATTCCATGAACGTTTAATGATTATTCAAGCCGCGGAAGACATGGAATGTTTTATCTTTTTATAGTTTTTACAGTTTGTATAGCTGCAAACCAAGTCCTATTATCTGTGTGCCGTTATACGTTGAGTATTTCCCGTGTATGACATGACATAAATTACCTGCCATAGCTTCACAACGCTGCATTAACGCTGCATTAACGCTGCAAGATGACATGACATTAACTATATTCTATGGCTGCATATAGCTGCATTGAAAGCATATTTTGCTTGTGCCATTATGCGTTCAATATTTCCCCGTGGGTGATATGACATGAATTATATTCCATGGCTATATATAGCTATACTAAAAGTCTTATTATGCTTGTGCCATTATGCGTTCAGTATTTCCCCGTGGGTGACATGACATGAATCATATTCCATGGCTGCATTCAAAGTCTTATTTTGCTTGTGCCATTATGCGTTCAGTATTTCCCCGTGGGTGACATGGCATGAATTATATTCCATGGCTGCATTAATGTCTTATTTTGCTTGTGCCATTATACGTTCAGTTGTTTTCGTGGATGACATGTCATGAATTACCCTCCATGGCTTCATATAGCTGCACTAAAAGTCTTATGCTTGTGCCATTTGTGCCTTCAGTTTTTTTCCGTGGATGACATGGCATGAATCATATTCCATAGCTACAAACAGTTGCATTAAAAGTATTATTTCCTTGTTCCATTATGCGTTCAGTATTTCTATGTGGATGGCAGGGCATGAAATATCTTCCAAAGCTACATACAGCTGCATTCAAAAGTAAAAGCAAAAGCCTGCAGTCTAATCCTGATACATCCTATAAAGCCTTCATAGAAGCTTATTCGTAAACAGGTGTTTCGAGTCCAGCGTAAGAGACTCAACATTTCTACACAAGCATAATAAAAACATGTCAGATCTACTAATAACGTCTGAAGTCAAAATTGACGTCCTCAGTAATATTTTTAAAGTATTATTATTACTGTGCCATTTATGCGTTCAGTTTTTTTCCCGTGGATGACATGGCATGAATTACATTCGATGGAATAGAGTCACATTCAAAGTCTTATTATCTTTGTGCCATTTATGTGTTCACTTTTTCCCCCGTGTATAACATGTGATGAATTACATTCGGTGGCTACATATGGCTGACGTTCAAAGTCTTATTATCTTTGTGCCATGTATGCGTTCACTTTTTCCCCCGTGTACGACATGTGATGAATTACATTCGGTGGCTACATATAACCACATTCAAAGTCATATTATCTTTCGTGGATGACATGGCATGAATTACCTTTCATAGCTACAAATAGCTGCATTCAAAGTCTTATTAACTTTGTGCTATTTATGTGTTCAGTATTTCCCCGTGGATGCCATGGCATGGATTTCCTTCCATGGCTAAACATAGCTTCCATCAAAGCATATAATGCTTTTGCCATTTGTGCGTTCAGTTTTCCCCCGTGGATGCCATGACATGAATTTCCTTCCATGGCTAAACATAGCTGCATTCAAAACCTTATCATGCCATTATGCGTTCAGTATTTCCCCGTGACATGTAATGAATTACCTTACATAGCTACATATAGATGCACTAAAAGTTTTGTCATCTGTGTCTCATTGCAATTCAGTATTTCCTCGTGGATGACATGACACGAGTTCTCTTCTAGATTTACATATAGCTGCATTTAAAGTGTTATCATCTGTTTGTCATTGGTATCCATTATTTCCCCGTGAATGAAATGATATACAATACATTCCATAGCTACTTATACATGTATATGTATCCGCGTTAACATATTTGTGACCGAGGCTTCCAGTTTTACATAATACGTTTTGTGTGGCTCTCTAAAGCATTCATGACATGACTGTTCTTTCATACAGATGTTATTATATTGTATTATGTATGTGTATTCACGTACATTCGAGTACTTCTAAAACATCGTGGCATGGCTAGTCCTTCATAGGTACTTATATAGTTGCACTAACCGTACTATTAGTCTTGTCATCGTACATACATTATCGTCAACTACATCCTAGTATACAATGTGAGGAACGCTATTCTTTACCGTATTACGCGTTAGAACTGAATACTGGTAACCTTGTGTACAAACTGGCTGGAGCCAGATCTCACTCCGAGTTACTCGGTATCTAATCTGACTCCAAGATGTTCGACACTCATAACTATACATTACACACTATACATCTCTACAAATGGCCAGCAAATTGTCTTTTCCTCCTTATTTTTGGCATATTGTTTGCCTAACGTCAGCGTTCGAACGGTAAAGAATAGTGTTCCTCAAACACTTTATATCCAAGTACATCACATTTTTCCAATTACATTTACTGCTGTAGTGGCGGAAACGACATTGACTCATTGAAGAAGTTCGCGTACACGCAACTTTGCAAACAGCTTGTTATTCGGCGTCTGGTCTGCATCCAAGCTGTTTGGTAATCAGATTGTAAAAATCTGAAATATGTTTTTTGAACAACAAATAGTAAAACAAGCTTGTTTTATATTCAGTCGCGATTTGTTTCATTTCGGCAGAATATAATAACGGCTACACTAGAGCGTACTGACACAAATTGTTTTCCTGCTTATTTTCAGATAATATAAGTGTGGCTACAGCATCAGTTATATATAGTATTGAAGTACAGCAGTTGGTAAGGAGGGAAGACCAAACAGAACTAAAACGATGAAACCTGACAGGGCGGTGTTGCAAGGGGCCGTGTTAGGGGCGCTGCTGTTGATATCTGTGTATTGTGAAGAGGAAATTACCACGGCAAAAACCAGGAGGAAACGGTGTAAGTGTAAAAAATACATCGAACAGATAAATCGAGACATTGATGAACGACTTGGAGAGTTTGAAAATAGATTTGAAAAATACTTTTCCAAGTCTATGGGAGATTTAAAACATATACAGTCTGACTCTGAGCATAAACTCGAGAGCATAACAGATGAAATGAACAAAACCAAAGACACATTGTCGAAACAGAGTTACAGTTTAAGACTGTTGCAAGAGGATATGTTTGCACAAGACGTGACTGTTGGGAATTTAAACACAAACTTTAAAGTGTTGGACGCCATTGTTAAAAATATATCTGTGATAGTTGAAACTTTGGAAGTTACCGTAAAGAATATGGCAGGACAGACATCAATGTCGCAGAATTTAATCGAAACATCGGAACCGGATATGACGTCACAGTTGTCGTACCCGAAAGGTAGGGACCTTAATATAATACATTTAAGGCTTTGTTTCGGCAAAAAAAATTGATGCTTTTGTGATGCATTACGTTTGATATTGACGGGTGTCAAACACTATGTTCGAAGATTCGAATTGAGCTAAGCTAAAGTTGTAGTTTTAGCTGTGGTTAAATATTGCTGTACTGTATAATTTGTATTTTTTTCTGAACCTGCATTAAAACTTGTAAAAGATTTCTGGGCTCATATCCCAGTAGCTTCTTAAGTTTAAGATTTTTTTAAATTGTGTTATGGTCATGTTGATTGGGCTTTTAAAT